>JBAMNC010000235.1:0-307500 GCA_037902135.1 Cetoscarus ocellatus | reverse complement strand
TGTTCTCATCTTAGGAGCAACAAACCATCAGCCAGAGTGAAGGAGCTAAAACTCAAAGTTTAATGGATGAGAAAAGTCATGGAAAATAGACCTTTCCTTATGCTGTTGCCGTGAAGAATAAATATCTGTTATCTCAAGCTGTGGCTCATCTTTAAGCTTTCTCACCCACTCAAAATTTGGTCAAGAGCATTTTTGTTTTAAAAAGACTATCAAACTATAAAAATGAGAGGTGGACAGACAGGTTCACGATAGGCTTGGTGGATTAAAACCACAAGGGTTTTACAGATATAAGAACAAACCAATTGTTAAAGATAAGTCTAATGATGATATGCCCTCTCACAAACTACCTCAGAATCTATCTCTTCAGGTCAGTTTCAAGTCTCTAATTGTTTCACATAGTTGCAGCTGTCCGCAAATTAAACCGTCTGTATGTTTTAGTGACTGAAGGTTCGTGTTGTAGAGCATAATTTTTCTTAAACTGTGATCATTTTCCTTTGTTTTGCAAACCCTGAGCACCGGGATCTTCAAAGGAGGTGACAAACACATCCTCAGCTTGACCATGGCTGAACAAACTCCACAATGACTGACTCATCAGACAATTTAAAAAAAGCTCTGGTCTCATGGTTATTTTTGTCCATGTTTGTGTACATGGTATAAAAGGAGTGGAAAGAGAGGACATCAGGGTCATGGTGGATTAGCATTAGATTTGGCTTTCTTTCAAACTGCAAGGTTAGGAGTTGGTCAACTAGCTTCTTCATTCTAATGAAAATGTATCCATTGGCAAGACATTTAACCCTAAAATCTCCCACTGCTGCATCAGTGGTGTACAAGTATGTATTAAAGCATCCAGATATAAGCACTTAATACTGACAGACACTTTGCATATCAATTATCATTTTGTCAATATATTGTGAATGGGTAAGTGTGACATGAATTGCATTAATGCTTTGAGCCACCAGATGATAAGAAAATGTTAAACACAAATTCAGTCAATTTGTGATTTACCAACCCTGAGGTGAACCTATAGATGAACATGATAAACCTGATAAACAAACTGTAGTGAGCCATGCAGCCACAGCTTCAAATAGTGGCTCAAGAAGGCAACCAACTGATCATCATTGAGAATTTTTGAGTGGCAAAGAGACCCGAGTTTGACGACATAAGATCCCAGGTTAAACACCTCCATCAACACGTAACTTAGACTTCTCATGTCCTCCAGTTCCCATTGAGGTCTCTACCATCTACCATTCAACCCTATGAGTCTCCATCAAAAACAAACAACTGTCATAATCTCTGGGAAAAATTTATAGCATCTAGTTAGATATCATGTATTTCATCTTTTTGGAGCATGCAGACCCTTACTGTAACAGCTGATCTACTTGCTGCACAGAAAAGCCGCTATTTCAACTAGGTCTATGATTGTTTTTCTGTTTGTGAGTGTTGTTAAGGTGTGCCAGCTCCTTTGGCAGACTGAGTGACATTTCATATCAGTACTCTGTTACTTTAGTGGCTAAAAAAATCCATCATGGCAGGTATTATCGGCTAAATACATTATGATTTACTGAAAAGTGTTACTTCCGCTGTCCATAGAACTGAGTGACATCATGCTAGTCACATGTATGCAAATGGTCAAAAATAAACTACAACTCCAAAAAGAGAAAAAACAAGAAAATATAGGAGCTGTATCACACTCAACTTCACCTGTGCAACAGCCACATTGGCTTTTTAATCTTAAAGTCTTGCATTTTATGTCACAGTATCACTTTTAATGTTAAATGTGTACTTTTTAAGAAAACACCTGAGCTAATTTGTAAAATGAACATGAATTCATAAGCAAAAAGCATGTCTGACAGCCTGTTTATTATTTATTGATAAATGCTAATGTATTAAAAGTGTATGGTGAGGAGCAGGTGCTTAGAGATGATTTCATCTGCTCGCCTTTTCCAAAAGTTTAGGAGCCACTATGTATGTATTAACATTTAAAAAGATTAACTATTGAATCAGAGACCAACCTGTGGTTTAGGCGCACCTCTGGGGGTGCCAGATATCTGAGGAAAGTCTTTTAAGCCTTGAGGTAGTTAAAAGTAGATTTTCATGCAATAACCGAACCAATGATAACATACAGTACTTGCTGTCTGTAATGGTCTTTGGATAAAAATCGGTGTTTGCCGATTTCATCATAACATAAATTTAAATTCATTTTTGTTTCTTTCATGTGGTCAGGGGGAGGGGCAGCTCTTCTTTAGTACAAATGGGGGGTGGGGGGGCGGGGTGTTACCAAAGAAAAAAGGTCAGAAACCCCTCAACTAGAGTACTGAAGCAACCTCAACTCGTCTCTGGACCTTGCCAAAACTGCAGTGGATCAAGTGTCCACTCAGTTTCCTGGGAAAACTGATAACAAACATGTGCTTAAAGGTTAAATAAGCCAAACACGGTCGGCTGTAGATCTCAACATGGTCTGTCTGTTAGCACAGAGGTGGGTGGGTGATGGACAGGCTCAAAGTGCAAAGTGTCACAGGCGTTCTTACAGCCATAGATGACTGGCAGTAGGCAGATGGCTTCCTTCATGCAGAGGGATAAGGAAGGAGGTAGAGCAGAGGCACCCACACAACACCCCTCAACCCCTTAACAAGACTCACCCTACCCCCACCCACTGCTTGGCCAAACGAGCGCCCCACATGGTGCCCGTTGAACAGCTGCTGGCACTGACGTGACTCACGATGCCATGTTTCTGCCTGCTGGATGAGGACAACAGAGGGAGGGGGTTCAAGTGTGTGTGTTCTTGCAGTGAGCTTGTCAGAGAGACTGTTTGTGTGTGCGCAGGGATGGGGCACATGGGGAGTGTTAAATGGGTCAGGAATAAGAGTGGCCAAGGCTTTGCAGTGGGGTGAGGTAGGAGTGGGGAACTGGCCAGGAACCCTCTGCCCCCATAATGCACCCTGGAGCGTGACGTCCAGTGGAGGGTGTAATAATGCCTTAATTGTGCCATGGATGGGAGTTATTGAGTTATTCACACAAGCGAAGAAGAGGAGGGGTTAAGCCCAGGGGTTAAGACTGCGCCTGTAGACATGAAAAGAATGGAGGAAGGACACAAAACAATGAGTCATTTCTTTAATGAGCTCAACATTCCCTCTGAGTGTGTGTAGGTCAGTCAGATGTAAACCAATCATTCACATTACAAAACAAGCTATTTGATGAACTTTTCCGAGCTAAAACTTAGAAACACAAAGAACTTAAATGTCTATGCAAGATGCCAGAGAAAAGTGTGTGGAGAGTGTAAATACTGATATTTTTTTAATTTCACTTATGATAATTATCTCTTTATTTGTGGCTGACATTTGCATTTGAGGCAAACATAGACAGTCTAAACAGCTCAAAAACACATCAGGGACCAAGTGAAAATGGCAGATTGGAGAATATGGCAGAGATCAAACATTTAGGATCAGATATCAAAGACTTGCAGATATTCTGTTTAGAAAGCTTAAACTCTCCTCATTTGTCTGAGAACATCACTCAGGGATTATGGCTCCATACTGCCCCCCTGTGTTCACCAAATATGACATCCATATGGAGTCCTTCTTTTTTTCTGGTTAGACGATGACTCTGATCATTATTTCAGTTTTTCTAGATATTGGTTCAAGGTCAATGCTTTAGTTTAAGGGTTATGAGTTATGACGCAAGCAAGCAAGAACTGTTTAAATGAAAATAATGCATGTACTGCACATAGTGCTTATGATATTTACCAGTGTTAAAGAGAGATCAGGGCTGTCCCTTATTTGACAGTTCACAAACATGATGAATGTATGAAAAAATAGGCTTCAGGATAAGGGCCATAAATAATCTTGAATTTTATGCATGAGGCACTGCATGAACAAAGCATTAATTCATGTATGTAACTATGAGGACCTGTCAGTAACACACATGTTTTAAGAAAGACTTAAGGCAATATTTGATAACTTTATTATGTAAGTTGTTTATTTAATCATGAATCATTAGTTATCAGTGCTGCCCATATTCAACAGTATTAAAGACAAATCATTCTTTTGCTTCGGCTAACAGTCCACAAACATGACAAAGGAATTAAATGTTGCTGATTATGACACTTTTACTCCATCAGACTGATCAGTATTTTTGTATTATCCCTTTAGCTATAAACTTCACAATAATGAAACACTGAAATCATTGATAACTCATAAATCATGTTGACTAAAGCATGTTAGTTGGTGCATTAATCAATGAATTAAGTCTTAATTGAAATGCTGATAAGATAAGTGTATTGTTGATCTATCATAATAAATACAGGCATGAGTTCATGATTATTTGCCATGATTTCATTACAGTTTACTGAAAAGATTTTAAACGCTATGGTGACCATTAAATAATCATTTCTTTACAGTAAAAAAAAAAGTAAATAATTGAGGACTTCAGTAGAGTATTACCCAAACACATGATAGCAGAATAGGCTTTCATGATCATGCTGTAAGTAACTGTATGATTTTTATAATTTTACAGACAGATTAGATCATCAAACATTATGAAATTATTAAGTTGAAATGATTACAATGTTTGAAATTTGACAGATTGGTCAGTTTTTTATATTTTGACCTTTAAATGAAGGTTGACAGATGAAGCAAAAATGATCATCTGTAAAGACGAGTGAGTCATCTTGATTCAAACACCTTACTTTCTGCAATATCATATATGAAGTCAGTCATAACATAGTGATAATATATGTGTATTGCTCAACTCAGCTTTATTTATAGAGCACTTTACATGCAAACAGAGTTTGAGCCAAAGTGCTACACAGCAGGAGAATTTAGAATAGAAATAACGAGAATAAAAAACATATGGTGCACAACAAATGATAAAATAATAACATGGAAAAGAAAATACATGAGAAATCATGATTTCATGCTTGAATTAGTGATTTCTTAACATGCGTGTATTTCTTTATGAATTAATGAAAGTTGATAATAATTAGTTAACCCTCCATTCAAGCATTAACTACAGAAGTAACCAATGCAGGTGTTAAATGATCTTACAAATTACAGTCTTCATCTTTAATTCACATGAGAAAAACTCTACCGATAAAATGTATTCTATAATCCAGTTTTAAATAATCTCTCAAATTTTATCCATGCATGCTATATGTGAGTTTTAAGTTGTGACTGTTTTTCCTTCAGAAATGTGATCAACCTCATTTGCATAATGAAGGAAATTTTGAGCTCATTTGCATATTTTTCAAAGTTTTTTTTTTTTTTTTTTAACTCAGGAGTTGAATGTCAAGCGTAATCAGGGTGCAGAAACAGGTGATTGAAAAACACCTCTATCTGTGATAATAATTAGGTCTACAAGGCTCACGTGGGAGTCAGCCAGACAGTATTCAGGTGCCTGAAACTCCTTTATCCACAAGGAGCAATTTTCACCCAAGAAGCCACTTAATTAATGATCTCTCTTTTAATCAGACTCCAGAGCTGTAAGTGTACCATGCCTGCCTCCCATCAGTCTTATTCACCAAGTCAAAGAAATGCAGAGTTTAGGCTGGTTTATCTCAGTCTGTCAAAATAATTGATTAGTCTAGTGTTTCAGAAATGATCCTGTGAAATTAACATTATTGCGCCCTAAATGTAAAAGCATTCTAACTACTTAGAGTCCATGTTGAGAACAGTTGGTATGTGATGAAGTGGTGAACCATTTTTGTTTGCTGAATGAGAAAAGAGCAAAAAGGATGGGCTCAGTTCACTGAAAAAAAAAAGTTCAGTCATGGATAGTGTGGGCAAATATTCAAATGAGACATAATTTAAATGTCATTGATGGGTGATCAGGAGAGCTGGGGTAAACAGAACAAAACAAACCTTTAGTTATTCAAATGAACTGTTTTCATGCTCTGAACACAGAGCCAATGGCAAAGACTGTCATAACTCTAACAGCAAAAAACTCTGCTTCATTGACATGAATGCACCTGGAAATTGTTCATTATCAATGGGGACCATTTGCCTTATTTAGTAAAGATATGTATTATATAATAATAATAATAATACATAATTACTATGACATAAAAATACTGAAGTGTCGGAAACATTTTGCCATGGGTGTTTGAGGATTTGTTTTCTTTTACAAACAAATACAATACTTTTCTTGTTTTTGTTTCCAAAAAAAAAAAAAAAAAGTGATATTCAGACATTGTTAGCAATGTTTTCCTCTCAGAAACAGTAAACATACACCATGACATGGTTGTGCATTTTTGCTGGATTTCAAAATGTCTGAATGGTAAATATTTGGGTCTTCAAAATAATATGTTACAGAGGAGGACAAATGTACAGTCCGGGGTGAAAGATCAGAGATTCATGGGTAAAGATTATTTCTTAAAAGTAAATGATGAATAGAAAATGTTGAAACCTTAAGATGGTCCAAATACCAGCAAGCATCTAACAGTGAGGCACAAGTGCTAACCTGCTGCACCACTGTGGCACCCTAATATACCATTTACTGCTGTATAATTTATTTCTATTTTGTACTTCACATATCTTCAAATCTCTCTTTTTGTCCCTCTCTTTTTTGCCCTTGTGCTTATATCTGGTCTTGTAGGCTACTCTGGATCATTGGTGTGTTTGGCCTACTGCTGTGGACCTGCAAAGCTTCAACTACAACAATTGCTAATGTTTGGTCTTTTAATAGCCCCACTCCATTGTCATCACAGTTCCTAATGTTAACTTCAGAATGACCAGTTTATTAAAAAAAAAAAAAAAATAGTGGTTCAAGCAAATATCACAAAGATGTGTATGACTGTAGCGATGTTAACCAACACTGACTACCTGCTGCTGTGGACCTGCCTGACTCCATCTGCTTTATCCTATAGCCTATCAATCATCATCAGAAACAACATAATTTAACACAAGGTCTTATTCCAAAATTTGTTAATCTAATTCAGTTGAAGATTAATTAAAAGCTACTATATGAAGCAACACCAGTCCTCTCCACTTTATCGTCATTATGGCTGTAAATGTTAATATTGAACTTTATTGTGATCACAAATTCTTATTTTAGCGCTGTTGTCTCTGCCCTCCTCTCTTTGGGCATCTCTCTCTATCCTTTCAGACCCTCAGCACTACTTTGGTGGATGGCTGTTTAGAATGAGTGTAAATGCTGTACTGATGGATTCATGTTGGGTCTATGGCTTTGACCCCCACTTTTGTGAAGTGTCTTGAAATTGCGTTTTTTATGATTTAGTGCTATACAAATTTAGATTAATTGACTGCATGCTGTTGTCTGTATTCATTTTTATTAATCTTTGTGAACATTCTTTTTTTAGTGTTTATATTGTATGAATATGTAGAATTATGGTAACTCTGACTAATATAACAATTATATAACACACAACAAGATGCCAGACATGTTTTCGTTTTGCCTTGACATAGTGAGAGTTTAGTTGACTAGGTTTCAGAAATAAGAATCTAAAGTCAAGTTGTGTCAAAATGTATTAAGAGAGTACTTTCAAAATAACTTGAGTTGACCAAAGTCAACCAGCTTTGTGCCATCATTGTCTTACTTTTTACTTTTAGATATCCTGTGTTCTTTTATATATTTTCTCTGCCAAGGAGGTTATGTTTTTGTCGGCGTCTGTCTGTCTGTCTGTCTGTCTGTCTGTCTGTGTGTTTATTTGTGTTCAAAATAACTTGAAAAGTTCTGAACGGATTTGGATGAAATTTTCAGGAATTGTCGGAAATGGGATATGAAAGAACTGATTAAATTTTGGGGGTGATCTGGCTCACCGTCTGGATCCAGGAATTTTTTTAAAGGATTCTTTAACTTTGCCAGATAGGACCATTTTCGCCAAAGTGGACCAAAGCTGCTTGGCGGAGGTCTGCGCTCTCTGAGTGCTTTTCTAGTTGTACAATACAATGCTACAAGAACCTTAACTCAACTAGAGCTCAACTAGAGGCAAACAGCCCTAAAGATATGTTAGCAACCAAAAACAAGAAAAAGTAAACACTGACAAACAACAGAGGACTGGCAAAATGTCCGGTTTGAATCATTACTATTACCTCTTGTACCCCAGGACACAAAAAGACAAGATTTTTAAATTCTTGTCTCCTGCTAGCCTGTGGGAGCAATTCGTGTTTACCTTCAATTTTGCTTTGATTTTCTCTAATCAGTGATTTGGCATCTACTATCATTGTTGTAGGGTTTATGACATGCTGTTATGTAAGTACAAATGATTTGATTCAGCCATTAGACTGTCTTCAAAGATGGAAAGAGTCTCATATTTTTCTCCATTAAGTACATTTTTCACTGATCCCTAACAGCCCTATTTCTTTTTTTCTTTTTTCAAGTTTTCTTGCACAAATATTCTCTCCAATGTTTGAATTAGGCACACCTTGAAACCCTTCTGTTTCAGCCCTGTACAAACCAGGCTGTTTTAATGTAAATCCTTGTGATCAGGGTCAAACCATATTCCCCCTATGAAATGACCATGGCTTCAGTTTTTACAGCCCTGTGCTCCAATGTTTAATGTGGCTGCACAGACAAGCCTAGACTTTTTCCTCCAATTGAGCCTTGAATTGGCCAAACAGTCACCTGGCTTAGAGAGTTTCTCCTATCTTTGAGAGATGGCATATTCCCTGATAACATTATTTGGGGGACACTCTTTGAGAACTACCTGACCAGTTTTCTGAAAGGTGGACCAAACAACAAAGGGAGCGGAGAGCCTCTTGGGTGTGTCTGTAGACAGGCTTTGAACACATTGTATATTTAAAAAAACAGATCTTGCATATCATTGGACTTTTAGAAATTACAGGTGATGAGAATTTTATGATTGAAGATGAAAATCTTAAGTTCTTCCTTTCTGTACACCCCTGCCCTCCGAATTGCAAAGTGTTCATTATCAAAGATATTAGCATTTCTTTTAATAAGTACAATAATTGGGGGCAAAACTAACCTCACTCTAATGACCTCTCTAACCCCACAGTAGTTTACTAGCTTATACTTCCAAATTGGAAAAAAAAATATATCACATTGACTCCAAGATTTAAAAAAAAAAGGAGTATGTCATTTACAGTTTATTTTTGGAGAATTTTGCAATAAAACAGAAGAACATAACAGATTGTTTCCAAGCTAAAGTGCCTCACTAACATCTGTCAGTGGCTGCCAGCAGAGAATGAAAAGTTTTTGCACTATTACTTATTGGAAAAATAGCATTATTGTCATTTTGAAATGTTAATATATGCGAGACATCTGCAATATAAAACCCTCTTGAACAATGTAAAAAACAAGAATTTCCATTTGACATTGAATTTACATTTCTATTATCTCTCAGATTTCCTCCACTAGTCTTGTGTTGCCAGTTATGACAGACTCCAGAAAGTTTGAATAAATTAAAAAAAAACTTGCTTTGGGTTGAATAAAAGCAGTTCTCTAAAAAATTTTTTAGCAGAAAACAGATTTTTTGTGTGCAAGAGAAATGAGTAATGCAAAGTGATCATTTAGATGTTGTGCTGTATGAGATGCTTGAGGGTTTTTGCACTTTTGCTCCCTTTGGGACCTAAATGATCAGATTCCATACATCACAACGAACTTGACTAAAGAAAATAACATACATTGAACATGCAGAATTTCATTAAGTGTGTTAATTTTGTGCAGTCTTCAGGCTAGGGTTACAGAGGTTATTATGGAAGAGATGCTAAAACAAAATCTTGAAATTGGAGAGCTTTTTTTCTGCATTTCTTGAAGCCTTTGTCTTGCAACCAGTCTGACGGTCTCTACCTCCCTGACCTTTTAGCAATGAGTTTGTTTTGTAGCCTTGTTGACAAGCACTTCTAGGTCTGTAAGAAAGAATGCAAGAGTTATGTCACTCGAAGCAAGACTGCATTCCTTATCTAACCCACACACAAGGAAAGAATAAAAAACGAAGCAAGATTCAGTCAACGCAAAAGCTGTTGTATTTTTTGTTAGGTAAGTACAGCGGAAAAATTGGATCCTGATCAAGTGCAACATTATTGATTGGATTCCTGCGTGGGCCAAGATCCTGACTTTATTTGCACATCAACATGGTGAGAAACATTATGGTGAGCATTACATTACGCAAACAAACCCATGTACTCACACATGCTGCCCTGAGGCGATTCAGAGTTATATTTCAGATGTAAGACGTGGAATTTGAGGGAGAAAATCCAATATCTACAGTTTGAGGGGACAGTAATAGACCTGAAGTGCATCTTCTAATTCAAACCGGAGTGCAGTGGGTGTGAGGCTAAGGCGAGCCGTCTGAGAGTGATACCTGTCGAGCCCAAAGGCCTCAAAACTCAATACTGCCAGAGGAGAGGTTCTGTAGGAGCCTGGAATGAATTAAGAGCTGCTGGAGAGCTTGAAAAGGAGGCTGAAAATGGAGCCCTGGCTGTATCTGACCAAGAAGTCTGCAGCACAGTCCTTCACAGTACATAGATATTCATTGGAGAAAGAAGTATGTGGAGCCGGAGAAACTGAGAAACATTCAAAGGGCTTGTGCCTCAACTTGCAGCCTCCCTTATTCAATGTTTCTATCAGTTATTTAAAAAGTAAATGTGTCTGCAGAGATAATACATCTTATTATTTTCTGAAGCAGAGTGTATTATTAATTTTAAGTGTTTGATATCCCCAAAGCTGCATCTTTCTTTCAGCTATTAGGGCTGCTGGTCCTTTTTGTGCTATGCCTACAAAAGAACAATACTAAGGTTTTTTTTTTTTCTTTTCCTTTTGACATGCCTCATTTCCTTAGCCAAATGAAAAGAAATTAAAGTACATCCTCAACTCAACAATGTGTAGCCTTTTTTTTTTTTGTTTTGTTTTGTTTTTAGCCAATCCTAATTAGTACATCAAAATCCATTACTGAGGACTGTTTGCATTTTTGTTTCTGTTAGAGCTTCTCAGTAAATTAATTTTAAACTTAATAAAGGATATTTTTGTGATAGCCATACGTTCGGGTGCACTCACATCAGCATAAGCGTAGCACACTTCCCTGGCCCTGGCATGCTTACAGGTGGTGGGCTTGAGCATGGCACACTTGCTCATGCACAAGTAAATTCAGATGAGAGCCCATAAAAAAGACTGTGCCTCACATTAACTTCATCTGAGAACCTCCAATAATTAGTAGTGTCTTTAATCCAACCATGTTTGTGTTTTGCAAGTTAGAAATTCCAACTCAAATAAACAACATTATTTCAGTATAGACATTTTGTATTTGCACATCACTTCTCCCATTTGTCTCATTTACCCCTGACTGATTGTTTTGAATTGCTTTGATTGTTTTTTAATGATGTTGAAAGGTGGTGCAGTGGGTAGTGCCCTTGCGTCAAAGCAAGAAAGTTGCCAATTAGACTCCCAAAGTCTGTCAAGGCCTACCATGTGGAGTTTGTATGTTCTCTCCTTGCATGTAGGGCTTTGCTTCAGGTTTTCCAGTTTTCTTCCACACACCAAAAACATGTCTGCTTGGTTAACTGGTGCTTCTTGATTGCCCTAAGTGTGAGTGTAAGTGAATAGCTGTTTGTCTCTCTGTGTTGGCCTTGTGACCAATCCAGGGTATACCCTTCCTCTTGCCCAATATCAGTTGGGATCCGCTCCAGCCACCACAACATCCAGAAAGGGACAAAGGGTGTAGATTGTGGATTGATGGATCGTTTTGAAATGCATGTCGTGCTTGTTTTTAACATATCCCATCAGCTGAGCCAAGTGAAATAAAGATTGTTGATGATGTATAAAATGATGATTGATACACAAGATGCATACAAAGAAGATTGAAAAACAACAAACCGACAACATCAGCTGCAGAAATCTTTAATAATGATATTAAAATGGGTCGTATTTAATAGAAGACAACTTGTCTCCTCCATAAATTAGCAGGAGGAGAAGTGGTAGCACAGTGGTGCAGCAGGTTAGTGCTTGTGCCTGGGGAAGATTGCTGGTTCAACTCCTTATGGCGGTCAAGGCCTACTGTGTGGAGTTTGCATGTTCTCCCATGCATGCATGGATTTGTCTAGGTATCCCAGTTTCCTTCCGCAGACCAAAAACATTTACTGGTGACTCTAAATTGAAATCCTTAGGTTGAATGGTTGTCTATCTCTCTATGTCAGCTCAGTGATCGGCTGGCAACAGGTCTAGAGTGTACCCTGCCTCTCGTCCAATGTCAGCTGGTAAAGGCCCATGGGACCACGAGAGGGATAAGCAGTATAGATTATGGATGGATGGAGACAGAACAACTTGCTCTGTGCATGCAGCTGCACAGGTGAGACATTAGACTGCTCCTCTCAGTTATAGTTAAAAAACAGTAAAGTATTAGAGGACTGTATTTAACCAAACAGCTTGAAATATGCTACAAATTGGCAAGGTTGAATCTACATCTTTATGTTGTTTTGCTCTGTTGACTTGTGAGTTTGGGTCTTGTCATAAACCCCATGGATTGTTTGACATAATCATACTAAAGCCCTGCTGAAGCACAGACAGAAGAGAGACGGGGGGCTCATGCTTAAACACAGGGGTGGACAGTAACAAAGTAGATTTACTTGAGTACTGTACTTAAGTATGTTTTTTTTAGTATCTGTACTTTACTTAAGTATTATTTTTTTTGAAACTTGTGACTTTTACTCCACTACATCTGAAAGACAAATATTGTACTTTTAACTCTACTACATTTCTATGAAGGGTCTTGTTATTTGTTGCTTTAAGTATAGCTTTGAAGTCAGCAGATTAAATTTCTTTTCTCTTCTAAAACACAATCTGCATGTTATTTGTTCAAGTGGTGATGTACCTCGCACATGCGCTACTCAGATCGGTCAGGTAAACACTGAGCTAACGTTGCTCAGATAACAGATTGTCTCAGCAGTAATGATGGCTATGGCAGACCATGATTCCACACCAGAGCACCAGTGGCCATATCTGTAGTCCATGTTCGAGGTTGTCGAAATGAAGAATAATTTATCTCATATATTGTGTTAAATAAAAAATGAAAACAGCAACGGTTGTCCTTTTGTCAATTCAATCGTGATTCAATAGGCATTTCTATAGGCTTCGTAGCATACTTTACAAGCTTTTTATTCTACAGGTACTATAAGTAGGTCAATGCATTCAGTACGGTTGTTTTAGTCATTAGGTTCTTTAAATTCATTGTGGCAGCAACACAGTAACGCATTGACATTAAAATGAAAATGTATTTTTAATACTTAAGTTTTTTAAAAAGTAGGTACTCCAGTACTTAAACTTAAGTAAAAATTTGACTGAACAACTTTCACTTGTATTGGAGTAATATTTGACCAGGAGTATCTATACTATCATTCAAGTAATGGACTTGAGGACTTTGTCAACCACTTCTTAAGCAAAACAACTGGCCATGTGACTGCATAGTTGTGTAACCAAAAAGAATAACACCATTTTGAGGGCATGAGAAATGCCCAGATGTATGTTTATCTCTCGTTGCTGCTGATACCAGTACAAATTTCTAGGAGCTGGATGTTCTAATTCAACAAATATGAACAACCATAAAACCTAATAGTGGCTGGTTTAACCAGCTGGTTTATCTGTTTACTCTTGTAGAGTACTGTGACCCTGCACAGGTGAAAGTGTAACCCAATTAAAGGACTGACAAAGTCATCCCTTTCAGTAAAAACTGTTTTAACTGCCTTTCTGCTTAGACCAGTACAAAACTTCACAAGAAGCAATGCAACATATCCTCCAGTAAGGACAACAGAATTACAAAGATATATTAATGAAGTCTTATTGCAAACAAATGTATCGACGTTATCATAAACAGGCTAGATCCAAAAATCTTTCTTACAACATTAAGTCATTATAATTATCTTTAATGCTAATTTAAAAAGATCCTCCAAACAAGTTTATTTTTTATGTTTCTCAACAAACCTAAATTTTATTTCCATGCAGTTAAATTTGAAAACATCATGATGACGTATTTACCTCTGGCCTCAGGTCATTTCACAGACTGGACCTTAAACACATCATAATAATGTATCATTATGACCACTGTGATCAGTAAACAAGCTGCAAACCTGGTAGTGTTTGTAGATCCAAAAACTAGCTTGAAATTAAGAAGCAGAGTTAACAACACAGTTTAGGGGAATTTAACACTGCAGTTTTTAGTGGAAGAGGATGACTTACCTACAGCTGCAGCAGCAGATGAGTTGGCAATAAAAAGTAGATCATTAAAGGTGCTGAATTTTCTTTACATTTGATTCACAATGCTGATGGATAATGAATAATGATTGATGCTGGACTTATTCTTTTACTTATAATGAAAACCATCAATATTATCATCTAAAAGAGAATTAAAGACTGGATAACTTTAAAGATGTGAGACATAAAATTGAAAAAAAAAAAGCACTTAATTTATTTTAATTCTACCATAGTCAAAATATTACTGAGAGGAAAACAACTATACAATGAGAACAACTACCTTAAACTAATGAATGATCAAAACTTACGTGAAGGATGAAAAATAAGACATGTGTTTAAATAATTCAAGTTCTGAAAATAAAAAGTAATGCAAGATAAACAGAACAGGTGGGACGATTTTATTTCCCTCCCTGCTCTCACAGTAGACTAATTAATGACTTCTTTTTGTATTAATTACTAAAAATGTTTACAATTTAACAGAGCAAGCAAGAAAAATGATAATGGAACAAATTACATTAAGAAAACACACCTGAGAATAGGGCAGGAACAGGAAAACTACGGTAAATGACAGACAAATAAACCATACAGACAACCAATAATCCTCAAAGGTATCCAATAGTCTCACATATGATCTTTAATCTTAAAGTGATCCTTCATTATCAAGAGAAATAAATCCATGCCAGGTAAATCTGCAATCAATCTCCTAATGTCAACTTGAATAAAAATAACAGCTTGATAATTGCCCTGTCTATCTATCATCACAGTTGATTAACTTGAAATAATGCCTGACATGTCAAACGATCCTACTGGGTCTCATCCCCATCTAGCACTGGGGATGAGCTTCCACTTCTGCAACTCCCTTGGTTTGTTAACGACAGAGTATGATAATTCATTACGTCCTGTAAAATAGACAGATCCCCATGGCATCTTTGAAGGCAGTAATGTTCTTGTGTGCTGCTATATTGGTCATGAGGCTGTGTGGGAGCACAGTAGTCACTGATTAAAAGCTATTTCTGAATCCAGACATATATCAAGCAATAAAAGAAACACGATTGAATATAAAAACTCAAACAAGCTAAAAATATAAGGCCAGAAAAGTTTAATTTGAACTGTAACCAAACCGGAGGGTTTCTTTGGATTGTTTACCCCAAGATTTATGGGGTCAAGTGTGCAGAAAACGGAGCGCAGTCCTTTCTTAAGGTGAGCATTTTCATCACATGATAATCAATGGATACATCTTAGCTTGACATTTGATGAAAACATGACATTTAAAGAATCTGTAGGTGCTCTAATTCAGTTTGCAAAGCTTTTGGATATGTATTGCACAAAGTTTAACAGAGAGGTCATCTTGGATTTCATACTCATATATAACTTTATGATCCAAACTCAATCATCTGTCTATTGTGTGTGTGCATGTTCTGACAGTCCTTTACTGTGAGTGAAGGTATTCACTTAAATTTGAAATGCCTTTTAAAGAACTTGCAAGGATTTATTTGAAATACTTTCAATAGTCAACCCTGGGCAAATAAATTGAAGTCGGTATGTCACTGTTATTAACATGTAATTCATTTTTCTCAATGAGTCAATCTGGAGATAAAAAGACAATATTTTGTGGACCTGTGGAAGGAAGCCGGAGAGAGAACCCACGCATGCAACAGGTGACCTTGTTGCTGTGAGGCACGTGCACTACCCACTGCACCACCATGATGCCCAATGCTTTAGGTGTACTGAAAAGATGAGAAACAAAATGACAAACCTACTTTTTCTGTTTGGATTTGGGTGTGGTCAAGGCTTACAGTTTATGCTGTAACATGACAAATCATATCATCAGTGTAATAGTAGAAAGGTAACCTAAATTACCAGATGGACAATAAATGACAATAAAAGAGCCTATAGAAAGAGTTTGGGAATGGGCAGGACCTTTCAAAACCATATCCGGCTGACTGTACACTCATTCTGTCAATCACATCCATTGCAGGGCAATCAGATAATGCAGCCGGCAGGCGCTACTGCTACGGTATAAATGACAGAATGTGAGCCAACATAAAGCAAACTCTCTGAAAAACATGTCGGGATTTGAGAGAAAATATCCCTTCAGTGTTGTTATTTGTTTTTTATTCATAAAGAAATGTAGTCCAGATCTGATAAATGTGCAACTCACTCTGAAATCTAACAAGTTGGCATTACTTAAAAAAATTTTGGAAACCGATTGCCTTAAAAAAGTTAAGCAAACATGATAAATAGTCTCAGATGACATTTACTTGTTTTGTGTACTCGGAACCCTGTTGTATTTACTTAATTTTATCGAGCTATTCTAACTTGGATTAAGAAAGTTAAGTCAACTTCCTATGTTAATTATCAGTATCAACTCACACATTCACACTCTTTTATGACCATTTGCACACCAGAACTTTAGAGTTAAGTGTCTTGCCCAAGAACTTTTCACCATTTGTTGCCCAGAGCGGGATTTGAACTTGCAACCTCTTGATTACCAACTAAGCGCACTATCCAACTGAGCCACCAACACCTCACATACAAGCAAGCACAACAAAGGATGTTTAGTAGTTAAAAAAAAATTGGCATTTCACTTCCGTGTTGAAGTTTAATGCGGATGCGTTAAATAACTCACCTTGAGACTAAGAGAAATTCTGCGTCCCCAAACATCGAAATCAGTCTGCAGAGTCTCCTGCCTGGCTTTACTGCACATGTGCAATCCTGAACTCAGTGTTCAATCACCATGATAAAAAGTTTCGAGTCCAGCTTACACACAGGAATTAAGTTGTATAATTTTCTCAAGCTAAATGGGTTCCTTACTCATATTGATTGAGTTCAATCAACAGGTTATTAAGATTTAAGTAAAGTGCACAAATGTAATATAAGAAAGAATAGCTATTTCATTTTAGAGTGCTGAAGCTGTTGACATTGCTATTAATCTCTGTACCAGCAGTCCTTTCCTGTCTTTTCCCTTGAAGCTCCCACCTTTTCCTGGTTCAGAGGAAGCTGATTGGGCCGTGCTGCTTCAGGACACTCACAATTGTTGTAGATTAGTGCTTGGCAGGATGGATCTGCCTGATAAGTTGAATCAGGCACATCCATCTGTATTGTAAAGTTAGTGAAATGACACTCTGATATACTCTAACCTTGTATGCAAATAAAGAGAGTAACAGCAAGACACTGTGCAAAAGACTGCACTAATTTAGAGAAAAATTAACAATGACAGAATTAGTTCAGGACAGCTGATGAATTCTTGTGTGAATAATTACAGAATAAAATATAAACTATGACAAATTCCTTTCTTACAAAAAAAAATGTTGATTTTGTTTTAGCCCTAGAAAAGAGTAAAAAGCTTTATCTACTGCAGCTGGTTGTATCTTGTCAGCAGGATCCAGAGCATATGAAAGGCAACAGCTGTAGTTTGCCAGATAATTGACAGCATAATTTAATACAAATGTCTATCAAATATGTGTTGATAGAGGTGTGAGGTAATGGAGAGGATAGCTTTATTTACATTGCCTTTGTAAGTTAACACATGGCTGCAATTATGCATTTCTTCTCCTTGGCATCATTCCTGCATGAATATATCAGAAAAATGATCTGTTAGGCTCCTTGTGAACCAGAGGAGGGCTCTTGAAATAGAAAGTTCCAATACCATCTCATTTTCAGGCTGTCAGACATCTCTGTTAAGATAACAGAAAATATTTTTTGAGGGTGGACCGACCTCATTTCAAGTGAAAATGACATAAGAGGAGCAATCTGCCACTTGCAGCAACGGTCTGATGGCGGTGGTGCTGGCCGAGTGGACTGAAACATGTGAAACTGATGTTATCTAACACAGCCAGACTAGGGTAGGGGGAGGCTAGAAGAGGGGGACTAAAACGTATGTGTGGGTGAAGAAATTGGAACACACTCCCTTGGTGCTTGTAATTAAAATCCAGAGAGCCATGTAGGCTGGCAGATATTGTCCACCTGTATTTGCAGGTGCCCACTGTCACCATGTTGCAACAGCAGCACTCCAAGGTTAATTAAAAGGGCTACTGTCTCCCGGCCGACTCCACTGAGCTCCAACAAGAGGAAACATAATTAAAGTGGCACCTGCTCATTCCAATTTGTGAGCCCTTCACAGTACTGCGTCCTGGACTGCAGTACAGAGGTTCAGCAGTGACAGGGAGCATACAGCTCTAGAGTTTGAGAGGGATCATTTTTAATGTTCAGTGGCATCTTCAAGATTCAGCCACGTGGAATGATGACAGAGAGATGCTGCAGGCGGTCCATTGTAGAGCTTCTGGTCAGAAAACATGACTCACCTTTATTCACAGAGGCACAAAAGGAGCTTCTTTGTCATGGTAACATCAACAACCACAAACCAAGGAAGTGTTATGTGCATTTGAGATAAATATGGACAAACACTGCTTTGAAGAATGTATTTTGTATGATCACTATGTATCTTCATTGATCTTTTTTGTCCTTGTACCTAAAAGAATGAACACGCTTGAACACAGTATTTTGTTCTTTTAATCCAAAATAGGCATGTACTGTATTTTCCGGAGTATATTCACTCTGAAGTATAAGTCACATCAGTCAAAAAATATGTCATGAAGAGAAAAAAAAACATATATAAGTTGCACTTTAAATCGCATTTATTTAGTGCACTGATAGAGAAATGGTTGCCTTGAATGAAGCGGTAACACCAAGAAGGCCCAATGCGTCCTTTCCGTTGGCATTGCTGTTAACCAAATATCCACCAGGGGGGGCTCGAACAAATCTGTCTCACACAGATCTCCACTTCTCCTTTGCTACTGGCCAACTGATATTTAATTGCTCTCCAATCTCCTCCCAACTATTTTTTTTTTTTTTTCATTTGTTTGTCAAAAAGTTCTGCCATTATTATTTCTTCTTCGTGTCTCACTAGAGCTACCTAATGGGTAGTAACAGCAACACTGCCCAACGGTTTCCAGTGGTACTGCTACGTTTGGCCCGTATCTGTGAGCTTTATGGTAACGTGCAAAAATATGGACAAAATGAACGAAATGAAATGAAATGGAGTTAGAGTAACCTCTGCTTTTCACCAGTCCCTCATGAGTTTCTCACTTACTCCAAACTTTATTTCTGCTTGATTATTGCTACATATTCTACTACCTGCAGTTTCTTATCTGCAAAATAGGATTTTCATTTTGGGGGCATCTTGTTTATGTCTAGCCCAGCCTAGAGCGCCCTCTCGTGGCTGTAGACGGTAATGTTTACTACTTGGTTCGTGTCTGTCAGTATGTTAAATGATGCATATTTTGAAAAATACAGTAAGTCGCACCTGACTATAAGTTGCAGGACCAGCCAAACTATGAAACACAGTGGCTTATAGGCCTGAAAATACAGTACACACATAAAAAAGGAAGTAAAAGGTTAGGTTGACTATTCATATTTTAAAGTTGTATGAAGGCACCGTTCATGTTGAAAGGTATATTCAGGTTTTGGAGCAACATATGCTCGCGCAGTGGTAATCTTGTCCGGTGCAGCGCAGTGCGCAGCCAATTTGGCAATTTGGTAGACCGGCTGCGCCGAGATGGGTGTGACGGCACACCAGGGGGAGGTGTCGAAAGATTCAGCTTGGCGCAGTGACAATTTCGTGCCAAAAAACTGTGTGGAAGGTGCGCTGAAAGCCCGCCAGCTCCAACCTGGTCTATTCTCGGCGCAATAATAAATTTATTCCTTGCAATAATGTACTCCATCTTTTTAGATCACGTTACGAATAAAGATTAAAACAGAGAAATATGGGCAATCACAGGTAAATCCTTTAAAAAACACTGAGTGACTTACATTTATCCAGCGAGCGTCTCTCTCTTTTTTCTTTTCTTTTAAATTTCATGAGGTGAGAGAAGCCGTATACTCCATATCGGATGATGTGGCTGTTTGTGAATGGCTTGAGAGATGTGAACTCGTTAGTTATGACAAACGTCTCTGATCTGATATCAGATGTGACGGGACAATTAATATAGATACAAATGTATATGCTGGTTCAGACGGTTACATTAAATCATGGTTGCTTTGATTGTTTATTGCATTGAAATGTGCCTGACACTCTGGATACCTGCCTGTGAGGTTTTGGTGACGTGTGCGCACTGTGCGCCTGTCAGCCAAATTACCACTGCCCTGGGTGCCCCTCTCCTGCGCCGATAATAGACCAGGTTGGAGCTGGCGAGCTTTCAGAGCACCTTCCGCGCGTTTTTTTGGCACGAAATTTTCACTGCGCCAAGCTGAATCTGTGGACACCTCCCCGGTGCGCCGTCACACCCATCTCAGCACAGCCAGTCTACCAAATTGCCAAATTGGCTGCGTACGGCGGTGCACCGGATGAAACTGCCACTGTGCGGGGTGCGCCAGGCTGTGCCACCCTTCGCCACCCTGAGTTGCGCCAGGAAATTAGAGCCCTAAATGCCATGTCTCTGTTGTGTTCAACTGAATATGGGTCCACTGATTTCCAAATCGTTGTTTTTTTTGTTTTTTTTTTACATTTTACACAATGTCCCAACTTCAATAAAATTGCGATCTGTCACTTTAGAACTTTCTCAGATATTAAAGGAGACATGTTATGCAAAAGTCACTTTTTGAAGGCTTTTGAACATATTTGTGGGTATATGGCCTGCCTGCCACCTGCTCATGAGCTAATGCCATCAAGCAAGGGGAAGTGAACCAGAGGTAACTGCACAACATGTTTGTCAATTAACATTAACATTACCTGTTAAAAGTTTGAAGAGTAAACATTCCTACATTAGTCAAGAGAAGTTAAACAATTGGCTGAATATAATCAGTCCTTTACCCACTCCATTACTCCTGCATTTCATCTAACTTTAGCCCAGAAGGTAGGCTAAGTTGCAGCTATGTCCCACTGCGGTGACGAAGCCGAGGTTAGCATGTTGTGCTTTACCCTGTAATGGTTGGGGGGAAACGAGCTTCGCTGTTTTCTGGTAACCGGCGTGAATTTGCAGTTCATGTGTGTGTTTAGGTCTGTAACATTAAGTGTTGGCTGCTGTTTAAATGAATAGAGATCTGACAAGAGGCAAACTGCTCTGCTCTGACTCATTAGCATATTAAGGCGACCGCCCTCAAAACCATTCTGAAGAGAGGGGTTATGTGAGCATGGAAAGAATGCAGATGTGCTTGACTCGGTTTTTATTGGACCAAAGCATGTTTCAAATGTTTCATAAAGACATCGAGGATCCATGTTAAACTGCAGAAAAGGAGGAAAATATGTCTCCTTTAATACATATTTTAACTTAACCAAAGCATAGCACAGACTTTTTTTGGTCTGTGATGAAAGGTGACAATGGGGAAAGATATGTCTCCTTGAGATGCTATGAATCTAAATGCCAAGTTCTGGACTGAAATTTATCAGGGACAATAAGATCTATTAACATGTGAAATAGTGGTCAGAGAGTTTGGTTTCTCTTTAAGGACATTTTAAGTGGAAAGTTTTATAAATAGCAACATGATACCTTCATGTCTCTGAATGCTTATTGTTGTTCTTTTTCCCTTTATTTTGTTGCTGACACTGACACCTGCATCACATTCTGTCATCTACAATCTTTTAGGTGTCATCTAATAGCCTTCATCAAGTGTGTTTTGTCAAATGTAAACAGGATTTTTTTCCTGCTGTGCCCTAATACCCTTTGAAAGCCATCCCCCCTGTGACATGATATATTGACCTTTTACAATTCTTAAACCTCTCTTTGACATAACAGATCGTACATTGGAAGACACACAAATTTTCAAGTTGCTGCCAAAAATATCCCAGCTGTTGGGACACATTTTCTTCGTGTCATTTCCCACACGATGGCTCTTTGCATGCTGGCAGGGATTGAAAGATGCTGGCAATTTAAGGACGGCTTCAGCTCATGCTGCGCTGTCATGTTTCACCAGCCCTCTGTTCAAGACAACCCCGTCCTGCAAGCTGAAAAAGAGAGGCCCAGTGGGAGCCTATGCCCTACTCTCTGCACAACAGGTAATTATCACCACCATCACCCAATAAGTGGCTCATTCCAATGAGGAAAATTGATATGTAGATTAGATTCTGCGCCTGTCATTGCCACACGAATTCACACATTTCCCACATGCAAAAACAGGAATGGGCATGTATGGAAGTTCATTTACATGCACATAATGGCAGATATATTTGTCAAGTAGATGCTGCTATACAAACATAGGGACTCTCAGACACATTACACGCAAACAAAATCACTTTGACATCAGCAGATTAGGATGCAGAGGGCACCCTGCAGAGCTTTTTATTAACATATGCCATCACACTGGGTGGGGGGCAGTGTTGCTAAGCAGAGCATCACCAGCAACACAAAATTATTCATCAAATCAATTCTGCCGTTTGAAACACCCATTACTTCCTACTCCGCCATTCTGCTGGTTTCCACTCCACAAAACACGGATGCCATTTTAACAAGGGATATCTTCCTCAAGGGAAGCATGAAACTCTACTGTCATAAACCTAATGGCAATATGACTAACAGTGATATTTCCTCGAAATTCAATATATGGCTTAAAACATTATTATCAGTATTTGACTGTTACTATAGTCTCACTGTGATTCAATGACAGGAGGGGTTTAATATTCCCCTGTCTGTACATTCAAGTTATGCCCACTAACATCCTGAAAATGCCAGTAATTCCATTCCAAGAACCAGTCAAGTACCATTTTTTTCTATATTAGTTCTCCTTGACAGGGTCTTTGTTTTTCTCCCAAAAAATGTTTGAATAAGTTTTGTCCTACTTTCCTCTGGCTGAAGCATAACATAGCATACAGCTGGCTCTATGTTGGGTGGCACAGCCAATAAGATCTCTTCGTCAAGCTTGCATCCTCAGATGCTGTGGGTAAGCAATGGCCTTAGGTGCACCACTTGTCATTTGTGGATACTTCGCTACCACTGGCTGGGCTGCTGCTTGTGACTCTTGCAGCCTCTCATTGGGTCTGCTCCTCTTCTGCACTCTTCTGCATATTCAAGTTAAAATAAGTGTAGTTCATTGTGATCTGGTTCCTACTCAAGTTCAAGTTTACTCTTAAGAGGTCAAATTATACGATTGGGGGTTTTATATGTCCTTTAGTGAATTTCACAAGCTGGCTCTGCATCGTAGAGTACTTCTATGCGCAAGGCAACAATGTCTGTGGCACCAAAGCTTCTCTCTTCTCCTGTGTACAGTGCCTAATCTGACACAATACACAATACTGTACAGAGCACATTTCACTTGTCCATCTACCAATTGAACATGTTTAGGGAGGGCAGATCCTTTCAAAAGCCTATCCAGCTGGTGATGGACCGTCATTTCATCAGTCACATAAATTAGAGATAATCAGATAATGTAGCACATGGTCTTAAAGCAGAAAATGTGAGCCAATTCAGAGAACAAACTCTCAATAACACACATGTTGGAAGTGGAGCTAAATATCATTCCTATTGAAAAGGCTTTCAGTTTTGTTATTTGTTTTTCATATTATAAAGAAGGGCAGTCCAGTTGTGACAAACAAAAAACAAAACTGTTAGAATTTATGCTAATCTCTATACAATTAGTCACTTTCTGCTGTCGTCACACTCTAGCTCCAATCTCCTCCTGCTTTAAAGGTCACTGTTTGGGCTGTGCTGCTACAGGCCAACCACATTTGTTGTAGAACTTGGAAAGATGGATCTGCCTGAATACAAACATTTAATAAGGTGGACCCAGCGGCACTGCAAGGTTGTGTGCCAGTAGCTGCCAGAAATGTCAGCTTCCTCCAGCCGCCACTGTCACATCCCACCATGGACCTCAAGGTTCAGTTCTGGGACCACTCTTATTTACTATTTATATCAACGGCCTGGGTCAGAATGTTCCAAATGTTAATTTTCATTTCTATGCTGATGACACCGTTATTTGTTGCTGTGCACCTACATCTGCAATAGCTTTTGTAAATCTTCAGCATGCTTTTGATCTAGTCCAAGATCAGCTTAGGCAGCTGCAACTTGTTCTCAATATAGAGAAAACTAAACTCATGTTGTTTTCATCTTAAGGAGCAACAAAGGGAACACTATCTGAGAACATTGTTGACGGTCAAGAAATTGAGCTTGTATTTTCTTTTAAGTATCTGGGGTTTTTACTTGATGAAAACATGTCTTTCAAAGAGCATATTCAGCATGCTGCTAGAAAGCTGAAGGTTTTACTTGGTTTTTACTACAGAAACAAGTGCTGTTTCTCTTTTAATGTTAAAAACAGACTGGTTGAGTCTACATATTTACCTCTTCCTGATTATGGTGGTGTTTTACACATGAATGCCTCTGCACAGAGTCTGCAAATGTTGGACAGTGTGTATCATGGAGCTCTGAGATTTATCACAAATTGTTGATTTCTGACTCATCACTGCACTTTTTACTCTAAAGTCAGTTGGACTTCTTTAAGTACATGTCGACTTGGACACTGGTACGTGTCCATCTACAAAGCCATTCTTGGCAAAATCCTGACTATCTTTCCTCCTTATTAATCTTGAAGGACGGATTACATAAGCTGAGATCAATGAGCTTTATACAGTTTGTTGTTCCCAGTTCAACCAAACTGGGAAAGAAGACCTTTTGGTTCTCTGCACCTTCTGCATGGAATAATCTGCAGACTGAATTTAGGCTGCAAAACTTGGTGTCTCTAAATGTCTTTAAATCTGCAGTGAAAACTCTGGAATAGAGGCTTTCTGAATGTCATTGTTTTAATTGATGACTTTTATTGTTTTCCTCACTTATTTGTACTGTGTTGAGCCTGTGTGACTGTTTGTTGAAACTGGGTTTTGCTGCCATTCTTGGTCAGGTCTCCCTTGGAAAAGAGACCTGCTGATCTCAGTGGGACTAACCTGGTTAAATCAAGGTTAACTAAAATAAAATAAAATAAAAAAGAAGCTCACCAGTGGCTCCTGGTGGCAAGAGTAGTGCAGGTCACAGGCTGTGGAAAATGGTTATAGACACTGATTTAAAAAGACTTCCAGTCGGACAGACCAGATTAACTTTTGTTTGAGCATGATAATTGCACAAAAAAAAGATAAAAAGGCAAATATGTAAAAACAGAATATTTGGCTTTGCTACCAAGATGGAAGTGTTCCTGTAACAGAAATTAAAATATAGACTTAAATCTGTGACAATTTTTTATAACTCCAATTATAACTAGATGGCTCTGTACACCAGCAGGACTACACTTTAATAGCTTGACTACAACTGCATGGGAAAAAAAATCTTAGTTTTAGTGATACTTATTGATCACACTGAATTGAACCCAAACTATGGGAACTCATACTGTGAGAGTTGTGTAGATTAAAGCCTACAGAGACCTATTACAAGAAGTGGTACCTTTGACATACATTTAAAATGCTGCTTAAAGGCCGGTTGTTAAGCCTTAACTTTACTTTTCATGTTAACTCTTGGCTGTAGCAAAGGTCCAAGTATTGGATGTTGGTAGACGATAAAAAATCTCAAAGAGCAGGTCAAGGGGTTACTCACTGGGTGCATAGAGTTTTGACTGTGACACAACTAACCCCAATGTCTTTCTTTTTTTCCTATTGCTCATGCTGTCCTCGGAGTAAGGGTACATTTTATTCAGCCCAGCAGAATACGCACAATGCAGAGGTCTTTGGTTGTTTTGCCACTTGACACTTGAGTTCAAAGACAGTATTTCTGGAATCAGCTTTTATGATGGCTAAAAGGAAGGTAATGTAGGCAGTGTGCCTGCTTTATAATTATGGAATGTTACCTTTTCAGTACTTTTTCATGCTTTTTGAACACAACTTAAAATTACTCAATTTAGGCTGTGTAAATAAAATATAAACCTATTTGGAAGAGAATTTGACTTGACACTAGTCCATATTTGCAAAGATTTCTGTACTTTTAAACCCTCTAGCTGCTGAAATATTTTTTTAAGCCAAGACCAGGAGAGGGAGAGGCCAAAAAGAGACGGTTGATATATTTGTTTAGCAATGGAGAGGATTGAAGACTAAACAAGAATTCAAAGTAAATTCAGATGTATATAGTGGCACGGTTATGTTATTTAATGAACAAGATATCCAAGTTATTAATGAGGGACCAAAGGCTTTATTTTGACTGAAAAAAAGAGATAGACTCAGCAGCCACTTTTTATTAAGTATACTTGTTCAACTGCTTGCTAACACAAATATCTATTCAGCCAAAGCAATGAGTAGACCTAGCAATCCACTGCTAAAGAGCATAAGAATAGGGGGAAAGGTGATTTGAATGACCTTCAAGATACAATAGTTGGGCTGGTTGGAGTATTTCAGACACTGTTAATTTACTGGAGTTTTCATTCACAACTGGCTTTCAGGTTTGGCTCTTTTTCTCTGCTCAGAGGCCTTCTAAAATCCACCAAAAACCACCAAAACAAGGTGCCATCCTTTCTAAATCAAATCATTGCTTTGAGCATAGTATTGATTTCTATCCATATTTTTGGACATTTTTGAAAACCAGTGTTTTGAATGCAAGGACTGGGTCCTGGGAGCAACTGGTGGTTGGCAACAGAGCAGGATTGAGCCTTCTCAGAGTATACATCTCATTTTTGTGATATACTCAAAACAAGATGTCAACTAACACCAAAAAGCCAACAGAGGAAATGGCAGGGATTAAAGTCTCTCTTAACCTCACGGGCCTAATGGAGGAGATCCATGAGCTGAAAATAATCATCAAGCAAAGGGACCCTAGGATTGAGTTCCTGGAACAAAGGGTTGATGACTTGGAGCAGTGCTCCCGAGCTGACGACCTTATAATCACTGGACTGGGGACCAAACATCAAAGCTATGCCAGGGTAGCCCAGCTGCAGACCAACAAGGTGAGGATGCACCATCTGAGGAGCTGCACACCCTGGAGAAACAAGTTGTTCAATTCCTGTCTAGCCATAAAAATTCATCTGGAGAGTCACCAAATCTCAGCCTGCCACACTCTTCCATGTAAGGACAACAAGACCAATCCCACAATTGTGGTCAAGTTTGTAAATAGGAAGCATAAGGTGGAAGCATTGAAGCAAACCAAAAAACTTAAAGGCGCTGTGGTGTATGTAAATAAGCTCCTGACAAAGAACAATGCTGAAATAGCAAGGACTGGCTGTATTCTCAGAAACTAAAGCAAGATTCAAGCAATCTGGACAAGGAATGAAAAGGTGTACATTTGGTTAAATGGACCCCCAGAGCAAGCTAAAGTGGTTGTGGAAATGTGAGAGACCTGGGTCAATACAAGTGATAATGAACTTTTTTTTTCTTTTTTTTTTCTTCTGCTGAGGAGTAAGAATTTTGCTCTGAAGAAAAATGTCAGGACATAAATTACTTCTGTTTAATGACTGAAACACTTAAGAGTCAGGCTTTTTGAGATCTGAATACACAGAACATAGAATCTATGATTTTGAAAATGATGTGGATCCAAAGAATCGTGTTTTCAGTCACATCAGTGACTCTTGTAGTTATTATGCTGATGAACATCTCAATGACAGTGTTGATCTTGACAAAACCTTTTCATTAATACATTTCAACTGTAGAAGCTTACCTAAAAATTCACAAAAATCAATCAATTTTTTGACACATTTAAAAATAAATTTAAGTTGATTGCTCTATCTGAGACATGGATAAATGAAAAGACGGATATTTATTTTCATATTAATGGTTATGATTTATAAGTCAGTTATATCTATAAGTCAATTTAGTTAATCGGAGTGGAGAGGGTGTGGCCCTTTATATTGACAGTAACTTAAAATGTAGACCAGTGGACCAGTGATTTAATGGAGTCTATCACTGTGGAAATAGAATTAGAAAGGAGAAACATGGCTGTTGCATGTGTTTACAGGAAAACTGGATCAAATATAGAAACCTTTTATGATATTTGAGATCAAATAATGAAAGATTTAAATGTAAATAAATCACTCATACTCTGTGATGGCTTTAACATCAGTCTTTTAAAGGTATCTTCACATAAACCAACTTCAGACTGTCTGGACACATTATACAGCAGAGGGCTATACCCACGGATCACAAAGCCCAGTAGAGTAACCTTACTCAGTGCAACATTAATCGATGATATTTTTACAAAGCTTCAGTCGTGGTCTTGTGATAAATAATAAAAGTGACCATCTACCTGTATCTGCAACATTTAATGATGAACTACAGCGAAAGAATACAGAGAAGTGCTGCAGATATAAAAGGTTGAGGATGACTTTTCAACGTAATGCAATATTCAGCTTCACAACATCAAAAAACCATCATAGCCACCTTAGATGCTGAGAAAGCCTTTGATAGAGTAAACTGGTCTTACCTCACACGTACACTTCACAAATTTGGCTTTGGGGAATCATTTATCAACTGTATAAAAACACTATACACCTCACCCACAGCCACAGTTATCACCAATGGACTTACCTCACAAAGATTCACACTGCACAAGGGGACAAGGCAAGGATGCCCACTCTCCCTCCCTCTATTCACCATCTTCATCGAACCGCTGGCAGCAGCCATCCGTCAGAAAGCTCTCATCAAATGTATCCAAACTCCCCAAATATACCACAAGATAAGTCCCTATGCAGATGATATTCTCCTTTTTCTTAATAACCCACAGTCATCAATTAAAGAAACTATCAAACTCAAAGAATCATTCTCTACTATCTCGGATTACACAGTTAACTGGAACAAATCATCTATACCCCCACTTCATACTCGTCCCTTGGATGTGGCAGCCTACAGATCACCTATCCTGGTTTGTTCAGATCATATCAGAGTTTCCTCTAGGCTGTCAGAGTTGGTTAGTCTTAACTTTACTCCACTACTCAGATCAATAAATGATGACCTCCTTTGATGGATATCAACAGTTAAAATGGCCATTCTCCCCAAGCTTAACTGCCTTTTTACAATAATCCCAACCCACCCGTCTGTCACATGGTTTAAATCCCTCAACTCAATCATCAGCAAATTTTATTGGAAAAACAAAACACCCAGAATCAAACTCACCACTCTGCAAAAGCCCAAAATACTCGGCGGTCTCAATGCACCAAACTTCTCCCACTACTCACTTGCAATCCAGCTTCAGTACATCTACAAATGGATCCACCCCAACCAGTCAGATACCGCTTGGTTAGATATAGAGCAGACATTTAGTAAAGACATCAACATCACTGACCTACCGTTTATCAGCCAGACAATCAAATACCTGTTTCAAAAATTTAACAATATCTACAACTCTGACAGCCTGGTGGAAATTTCACCAATTTACTAACTCCACTTTGGCACACTCCTCTTTCACCCCCATTTGGCAAAATCCAGATTTTTCAGTAACAAGAAACCACTTAACTTACAGTCATGGAAAGAAAAAGGCATCACCCATCTATCATCATATCATCTATCATCATATCTACCTGCACAATAAACTCATATCATTTCCATTTTTGGTCCAGAAGTTTGGCATTGGGAGCCACCCAATTAAAATCATCCATTGAAACATCATTCAAGAATACAACTGTACATTTAGACCTCCTTCCATCCACTTCAGAATTAATTAACATTTCATCACCAAAAAGGCTTTTATCTACGATACATAGAATAATAAACCAGATTGACCAAATGTTATCAATACCATCTGCAAAATGGGAAAGAGATCTTTCAGTTGCTCCCAATGTCGACTTCTGGGCCCAAATTTGCAAGAATATTTACTTTATGACCTCCAGTTCTGACTTACAACTTATACAATACAAAGTACTTCACAGAACTCACCATACTGGTCATAAAATTTCTAAAATGGGAGTCTCTTCAGAAATATGTCCTCACTGCACTCACAAATGCACAGACACCTACATCCACGCCACTTGGAACTGCACATCTGTCAATCAGTTCTGGAAAAATGTCACAGACTCACTATCCCTGTTTTTAGGCTGCCACATCTCATCATCACCCTCCCTGTGTCTGCTAGGAGACTTATCTTCAATAAAACTAGATAAAACACACAGTGGTCTACTCCTCACAGCCCTAACTATCGCCAAGAAAACTATCCTCATGAACTGAAAATCAAGAAACTCTATCCAGATCACCCACTGGAAAAACCTACTCATTGACCACATTTCTCTTGAAATTACATACTCCTCATACAATAATAAGGAACATGATCCCATCCGGCTATCATTTACCAACTTACCATGAGACCATACATATCAGGTTTTTTAATAAACTGTGGGGATTAAAAATAATCACTGAATTGAGCACATAACCTTGCCACAAGAGGAGCAGATTATCCGTCACAAAATACCATCATTATCCCTTTCCTTTCTGTTGTTATTATTACTATTCTTACTATTATTTTACTATTAAAACTATTTTATGAAATTCATTTATTTATTTTTGTTCTTTTATTTGTGTGTGACGATAATAAGGGCAATAGTTCTAATTGTTATTTTCATTTATTTATTAAGTTGTTTGTATTTTCTTTCATTATTTTTCATCATTATTGTATGTATTATTATTCTATAGCTGTCATTTTTATTGCTGTTATTATTATGCACCTTATTATTATGAGAAAAAAATTTTTTAAATGAAATTTATTGACAACCAAACACAGTCATTACCTATTACAATTCCTTTCCCAGTGACCTTCTTTTGCTTTCTCATTTTCTGATCACTTTGTTAATTATCAACTCCCTTTTTTTGTGTGCATTTCCTCTCCCTCTCGATCTTCGATTTTTTAATTAATCACATCACTTAATTAATTTCACTTACTACTTTACAGCCTCTCTGCCCCTGATTTGCTGTTTTGCTTTGCTCTTCCTGAAATCTGCCCCTCTCCTCCTACTCTTTACAAGATTTAAAAGGAGGAAAAGAAAAGGATGGTGATAATAATGATAATAATAATAATAATAATAATAACAATTATAATGTATATGTATGTATGTATGCATTCGTATGTATGTGTAGACATATGTATGTAGTATATGTATGTATGTATCTATATCTATCTATCTATATATATATCTATATATATATATATATATATATATATATATATATATATATATATATATATATATATATATATATATATATATATATATATATATAATATTTTATTAAATATAATGTAAAATAATGAAAATTAGGATCATAATAGGGAGTGAGCAGGGGAGTGATAATGAGGAAGTATGTAACAAATGACAGAGGGTCAATAAATAGGTTGAGAAGGAGACAATAACATCAGTATGGCCTCCCACTCACATGGACAGACTCCCTCCGATCAGGTATGGGGTTGTTCTAGATGAGGGAGACATAACTACAGGGCAACCCTATCGGTCGGTCTCCTCCCCAGGGTCTGGGGACGACTGAATGGACCTACCCTGCCTTACACTGGTACCTACACTGGTTCCTTGAAGCAGGCCAGAAGACCCCACACACAAGAGGCTGTAGCCTTATCGTGGTGGCATGGTCTCTCATCCAACCTGTGGCCCCTTCCCTGCAAATCATCCCCGAAGCTCTTTCTCTCCCTTGCCTCCAAAAATATTTATTGTCTCTTTCTATCCGAAGGCTTTAAAGCCCACAAAGTGCATTCACATGTTGAGGAGGGAGGTTATCGGATGATCAAAGCAATACCCCCCCCCTTTTTTTTTTCTTTACTTATTGATGTTTGTACTATTTATCACAGTTTCTTAATTGACCTGGTTCCTCTTGTTGGTTCCTCTGTCCTGACATATTCCTATTCTTCTCACCTTCAAGCCACCTCGTTTCCTCAGATTTGGAAATTCCCACACCCACTTACACACTCACACACACACACAAACACACTCACAGATTGAACATCATCACCTTAACACATAATTCTGCAACTTGTCAACAGTCCCTTGTATGACCTGGTTTCGTCCTGTCTTGCTGTTTTGAATATCCACACAAATTGTCCTGTCTCTTACACAGTGTAATGGTTGTTTCTGTTGTATCTTTCACCCTGTCAGTTGTCTTGTATTGCACTGCAGCACCCATAATAAAGGAAAAAAAAAAAAGGTTGAGGATGCATGACCGAAAAAAATGCCTTTAGAAATGGTCTCTTAAAACAGGAGTGGAATGGGGTTTACACAGATGAAGTAAATACTGTATTATGATTCATTTTTAAATTGTTATTTAGCTCTTTATGATAAACTCTGTCCAATAGTTTTATGTAAGCATAGATAATGAAAAACTGAAAATTGTTGCACTTAAGCAAAAAATGGAATGTACTGCAATAGAATTTTTTGCTTAATGCAACTAACCAATTTACAGCCACTGTGTGGTACTATGATGTCAAAAGGTTGCAAAAGGGGTCAATGGCAGTGTTAGCAGTGTGTAGCTGTTAAAAAGGCCAGAGAGTGTAAGTGCAGTCACTTGTTTTTTTTTTTTTTACAGGAAAGAATACCAATTGTCCAATTGTCAGTGAGAAGGTTTTCATATTGCACAAGTTTATCACAGCTTCAAACAAGAATACTGAGGATGCTGTCTGGGTAACGCAACTCAAGGTTCAACAGAGATGGCACAGAGACAATAACAGCCAAATGCCTTTTCAAAGAAACTTTGTTTTTACTTTTAGATGCTCAGATTTGTCCTTGCTAAACTTTTGCTTCTTGTGAACAGAGCTATCATTGATATTTCTGCTTGATTCTGTGTTGTGCATCAGGTTTGTTGCTCTATACTGTGCTCTTAAGCAAAACACTCATAATACAAATACCTTTTACATATCCATGGTTCTGTGCGGGTCACAATTGCTACCAGAAATCCTTTACCTTATGACAACAGCTTACTCAGGTCCTTGAGAAAGTAAATATTGATATTCTTTTGCATGTCCCAAGGCCAAGCTCTTTGCCACCTGAATTATTCAGTTTTCTTTCTCGTTCAATGTCCCCTGGGGTGGGCCCATAAAAATCATTGCACCGGGCCAGCCATAACTTTCTGTCACAGAGGGTTGGATTAGTATGAAACATTATCAGTTGGTGCGGGAAGGGATGACATCAGTCATGACCAATAAAATCGTTTTATTCCCCAACGGCAGTTCACTTTGTTCCAGGGCATTTTGACAGTTTTGTGATGGAGCATTTCATCCAGGATAAAATTAATCCATGGAGCCTTGAACTCATCCAGAAATATAAGGAGTATGATATTAAGAACAAAAAGTAGACAACTTTGAATCTGTAAAAAATAGCTGTGGAAGACCTTTTTGTGTGGATTCCTTTTTGCATGTAATATCTGAATGGCCAAGTTAGTATAATCTTATTGCTGATTTTTTAGTATTCCTCAAATATAAAATCACAACACAAAATATAAGACCTATGGGCAATTTTTGGTCTGTGGGAAGAAACTTGATAGCTCAGGGAAAACCCATGTATGCATGATGAGTACATGCAAACTCCAGACGAAGCTTCCCATCTCTCTGGGATTTTTGGGTTTGACTCAAAGCCCTGCATCTTAATCCATGCAACCATTAGCTTGTTCACTGAATCACCTTTGGCGGCTGTCTTTAGCTACCATGATCACAGTTGTTGGCTGTTCCAGGCAGAAACAACAAACTCTCAGCTAATTCAGCTCAGTCTCTTATTGTGTATACTCCTCATATGTGGGTTTTTTCTGCACATTTCTGCTTCTAGACTGAAGGCAAGTTTGCTGAATAAAGCAAATGAATCAGAAACTTAACTAATTTCTATTATGTTACCCCAGTGTCTTCCTGCTATGCGTATCCCCTATATCTGCCTATTTTCTTCTGCATTTGTATAGTGCCAAATCATAACAAATGTTATCTACAAGTGTTTTACACAAGAGCAGGTCAGTGCCACACTCTTCCTTTATTATTTATTTATTTTATTTTATTATTCATTTATTTTATGAAAAAAAGAGATGAAGACAGATAGGAGGTGAGCAGGGATCAAGGGATTAAGTGACAATTCATGATAGTGATAAACCAATGAATGCCCAGACTGTAAACTTATCCTTCTCTGTCTGTTGAATTTTAGTTTATTAGAGGATAATCACTTAAGATGAGTCATCTGACTTTCAAGAGGGTAATTAAAGTTTTATAAGTCCACAGCAGCAGGCTGTCCACACCAACGATCCAGAGCAGCCTACAAGACAAAAACCAGAGTTGAGCACAAGTACAAAAAAGGGGGGACAAAGGCCCAATTCACCGTGCTTTTACGTAAAAGAGCTGCAATTAGGCTCTGTTATATTTACAACTAGAGACATTCACATTTATTCCACAAGGCTGCATTAATTCATTTGTGTCAATTCATGCTGCAATATGGCCTGGATGCATGTAACACAGCGCATGCCCCCACATACTCAAATCTAGAGACGCTCACTCACAGCACTCCTGTCTCCCGCCGAGTCTGAATGCCTCCCTCTCTTTAATATCATAACTCAATTACTACCTCTGGAGAAGGAACAAAGAGGGAGTCAACCTGTTACTCCCATTACATCTCCACGACATTCACAGTGGAGGTAAAACATCACAGAGAGTAACTATCACCTTGAAACCTCATTATGAATTGGGCTTAAGAGAGAGGAAAGAGGGTAAGTATTGGAGGGATAGAGAGGGAGAAGCTCAGTGTGCCAAATCCCTGGGCACTCTAAGCCCGAATGATGCACAGTTACCCATAAAGTACATTGAATGATCAGGAATCTGGACATTTTAGCAATTTGTGTGTGATATGTAAAGGAGATTCACAAAAGTGCTTCATTGTGCAGTAAAACAAAACAAAATTACATTTATTGTACTTAAATTTATTACTTGGCTGTCTTTCTAATTTTAGTTCCTTGTTTATAAAACCTCAGGCAGAATGCATTTTGTATACAACATTCCCAAGTTTTCCAAATTCAAATCTGCACAGCATGGGGCCAACAAGTGTTTTCGTCTGATAGGAAAATAGTGCCAATATTGATTATTTACACACACTTCCTGATCATATATCATAAAGTTCTGTTGCTGTTTGTAAGTTGTTGTCCCATTACAGGTTTCATGCCTAATTTGTCTTGCTTTGCTCCTTTACACCGACCTCAAGTATACTTCCAAGGATGTATTGACTTTGATTAATGAGCCAAACAATTTTCTGCTGCCTCGAGCCTATACAGAATAATGAACTGAAGATGATCATGTCTGTTCTGTCATCGAACATTAGAGCATTGTGTGAAGTTTTACTGTTAACTTTAATCCAAACCTCCTTTTGCAAAGGCCTTATTCATGTTTTGCCACTTTTGTATGAAACATTTCCTCTTAAGTTAACGACAATAATATATTTATGATTGACTTAAAATTTCACTGTAGCAGAGATGACAAGTGAATTTCTGATATTTAAACAGAGATTACATTGTGCAAATTTGAAAATTATATAATGCCTTTAAATTTTATTCTTTTTCTGTAATTTTCCCCGCTGCAGTCCTACCACCAGATGAGGCTGCAGTGTACTTGTTTGGTCAGGGTCAAAATAACTCTAGTTGAAAGTTGGATTGTGTGACGGGGTTATGAAAGCTAACCAAACTAAATGAAAATTGAAACAAGGTTGCAAATTTACCCCTGAACCAGGGTCTGCTGCCTTTATACGTGAAAGTGACCTCAATCAAGTGTACGTTTAAGTCCGTGTTATACTTCTCACATCCCCCACTAAGTTCGTTGTCAACAGAGCTCTGTGAGATGTGCTGCATCAGTGTGCATATGTGTATTCAATGTGTTGTGCAAGCAGTTATTTGAGCAGTATTTAAAGACACACTATGCAAGATTCCATCTTTCAGCTCTCTAGGGGCCTCTATGGTCGTTGAGTGTAACTGCACTGTCGTAAAACAGAGCGCCTCACACCAACGTGCATTTGTTGACATACAGAGGAAGGAGAAGGGAGCCGACAGGACTTCCCAAGAGACAAATAGACCATGTGGACTGATAAGGTTCACTCTGATCATATTTCTTTTCAAATAAATCATCAAGTCCAACATTAACAGGACAAAATCGGCATCGGTCGGACATCCCTCCTTTTCTTTTAGCTCCCACCAGCGAGTGAACGCCAGGCCAATGTTTATCCATGTCCGGGCATTTAGCTTGCTACTCTTCCGCTTTCTGTTTTTCATCTCCTCTGATAAAGTTTTTCTCTTCTTCGGGTTTTTGCTGCTTCCGCCATGATAACAACTCTACATTTAGCTTTCTTCTTCTTCTTCTTGTTTAACGGCGGGTGCCATCCAGTGTCAGAAGAGCATTACCGCCACCCACTATGCAGGAGTGTGAGCCAGAGGTCCCTATTTCCATTAGGAGAATAAGTGCATATTTACTTTAAACTAAATTCTGTTCATTAAATCTGTTTTAGCCATTCATAAACTGCTTTATATTTTCCTTTTCCCAACGTTTAACTTTCACCTCAAGGGGAAAGTGACGTATACCGTAAAGCTGTCAAAGCAGTAAAAATTTGTAGTTTTTTAATGTGGAAGTGTTCCTACCATCGACACTGAAGTTACATTGTGCCAGTGAAGGCGATTTAGACCCCCTCAGACCATGACAGAGCTATCATTCAACCTGTTGTAAGGTGATGTACCATCACAATGGCTCTAGAAATATCATATTAGGGTGAAAAATACTACATAGTGTTGGTTTAAATATTTGTCAGTGACTTTTAAATGATATAAAGTCCCATATGTGCCTGCTCTTTCTTTAAAAAAGAAAAAAACAGTCCTAATGGTCACTCCACAAATCCCACCTGGTTGTCGTGGTTATTTACCACCACTCTGTGGTGGCAGGCCACAAATCCCTGGATGATGTTTAGTCCACCACAATGGGCTGAACACCAACCATGATGAGCTAGAGGAAAAAACCTCTATGGTCAGCTATTTGATCAGTCTTATTTCTATCTGGACATGGACTGTAAACACCAATCTGTTGTGTACAGTTTGGAGGAAATGGGGAATTGAGGAGGAACCGTCGGGTTCAATTGTGTATGTGTGTGTTTGAATCTGTGAATTTGGATGTTGGGATGGAAGTGTTACAAAACAGTTTGTCACCCGGCACAGCAGACAATGAGGATGGAGCATGGCACATCGTGTTGAACTAATACAAACCTAATAAGGGCTACAGAGACTTGTTAGTCAGACATGAGACCCTAGCGATGGTTCAGCTGAGGGTCTAATGCTTATGGTCCATGCCAAAGCTTTCCAGCTAGAGGCACAGTCTTATCTGACACTTGGCATTAGAACAGATCTGTTGCCAACACTGTTGTCACAGTGGGATTCCTGGAACTGTAGCATTATTATTATTACTGGTGTAATTCTGTTGACAGTTGCTGCATTCACAGTAAGTGTTTCTGTTCTCAGATGTATGAAAATGAATCATTAAATATACAGAAGTTTCAGAGCAGTAAACACACTAAAGCCACTGCAAACTGGATTGAAGATGTCTCCAAGGAGACCTAATTGACCCTCTCCTCTCATTGTCACTGGGAGGCACAAAATTAATTAAAGTAGGGCTTCTCTCTGGAGCATATTCGCTAATAAGTAGCTCATTGCCCCTCTGACATTTGAGAAAGTGTGTGTGCTTGTGTCCCTGTTTGTGTGGGTGTGTGTCACACATCTTTTTATAAATGGCCACAGAGTTGGTTTTCATGTTTTGTCAGTTGCCAAGATCAAAGGAGCAGAGTGACGGTTCATTACAGACTTCCAGGGTGATGGTGTCAAGTTGACATCCATTTATCACTACTTTGCAAGTGCACCTCACTCAAACACCATGAACTGAGTCTATGAATGTGGAGTTACAAAAGGAGCTTCAATATTGTTTGATGTGCAGAAACAAGTGGGAATATCTTTACATAGGAGTCACGACACGTGTGCTTTCAATAAGGGGGGTGATTGTTTGAGGCTGTTACCCACAGTACAACACACTTTAAATACTGGGATATTTTAGTTTGTTTTTGTAACACCAAACAGTAGGTACACAAAAGTGGCACAATCTTTAAGTAATGAATTACTAACCAAATGAAATTTTTCCTAGGAACAGATTTTAGTATATGCAATTCCTGGTTTACCTAGATTTTCATTGGCATAGGAAAAGATAATAAATAAGTGGCTAACTGCTAGTTAACCAAAATAAGCACTGTCCTATTAACTTATTAGCAACTGCTATATTTAATATTATAACTCTATAATAATTGGTAAGTAACTGCTAATCTGTAAAATTTGCATTGCTAATTGGTAATAAATAAGTAACTGACAGTTAGTTCACTAGGACATGAATACTGGACTTACTGCATTTTCAACAAGGGGGCGATGAATGATAAGCTACATGGTAATCTACACAACTATGGGTAAATTTACATGGTAGTACTACCTGCTGGATACCAAGGTGAAAATATAGCTACTAACTGCTAGATAACAAATGAAAGAATGAATGTTTGAGAGGTCTTGAGTCTGATTTGGTAGTATGGTTGCTGTAGTCCTGGTGATCAGGCCAGTCCATGTGATTCTGGAGAAAGACTACACAATGATTAATTAAAGAGTTCATATTTTGCCTTAAATAAAGCTCATTTTGATTTATTTTTATTACTTCAAGGGTATGTTCACAAAAACTAATGTTCAAAAAAACTTCTAGTTGTCATATATGTATGTATTCTTCGCGTCTAAGATAGTCTGAGATCCTTCCCCTTTCAGGTGGGTCCAGTTTGCTCTGTGGTTTAAAAGTCAAATCTATGGTGACTGATCAGTTCAGTGCTGCTTGCCACCATGCTGTCAACAGTTTTGCATTCGTTCTATTGTCTATGCTCTGTGATGGGCTCGCTACCAGGGAGCCAGTGGTCAAAAATTGAAGATGAAAAAATGGTAGGATGTCACACTGGTAGGTCTATACCAGGGGGGCAGGGCAGCAAGATGTTTAAGGCTGGGGGCACAAAGAGGGGAAGAGGAAAAAGTCTTCATCGCGCAGACTTCTCTGGTTTTTGTTCACAAAGGTGGTTTATCATATTTATTGAATTGAATTGAACTGAATTGAATTTGCTTCGAACATGTATGCAAAGAAATAAAAGTAGAAAAATGCCATTCACATGCAAAGAAAAAAAAAGAAATGAAGTAATTATACATGTTCAAAAAGGAGTAGGAAGAAGGAAATACTTTTTGAGTTCCTACCCCTTATTACTATTCCTCATGGGTCTTATAAAAATAAATTCTGCTATTGATGCAAATATATGATACATAATATTATATATACATTACAAAATATATAATCTGTATAAATATGTTTATCTACATATACATAACAAATATATATAATATATAACTATTATACATACACACACGCATATATACACACACACACACACACATATATACACATACACATATGTATCTAACACATAAGTATCAATATAGACATAATATACATATACTACATAAACATCTATGGAAATATAATTCGTACCTATGCACACACACACATACATACTTACATAAGAAGTAACTGTCCGTATGAATATTATATCCATATCCATTATCCATACACTTTATAGCAAAATACTAATGAATTTCAACATCATTTTTATGGTTTATTTATTAATTTACCCCATTGCTCTCATTGAGCACACACTTCCTCTTCCATATACTTGTTTAGAAACAGTTTTTGTACCTCTTAAACATATTCATGTTTGTACTTTGTTTTATCTCCATATCCAAACTGTTCCATAAAGTCACCCCACAGCTTGATATAAAGAAACTTTTCATTGTTGTTCTAACCTTATGTTTTTTAAAATTTAGGTTTCCCCTTAGATTATACCCTCCCTCCTTTTCTGTAAACATTTCCCGAATTGTATTTGGCAGTAGATTTTTTTTTGCTTTATGTGTGATCTCTGTATCCGGCCTTGTTTATTGCGCTTATTGCTCTTTTCTGCATTGTGCATATTGGCTGTAGAGTGCTTTCATGGTTGTTTCCCCAGACCTCCACGTAGAATGATAAATATGGTAGAACAGTGAACAGTATAGGGTATGTAATGACTTGTGATCCAGAATGTCTTGTTTTACTCAAAATTGCAGTACATTTGCCAGTTTTGATTGTATGTGGCTTATGTGAGATTTCCAGCTTATATTATGGTCCAGGATCACACCAAGAAATTTTGTTTCATGGTGGTATTTAAAAAACAAAAAGGCTTTTAAAACAAAAAAGCAGAATATGACCTCAATAGCTTAGGATTTTAAGATAAGTTACACAAAATTTTGTACAATAAATATGGAACAAAGGTTAATTTCATGGATAGTTAAAGAGTAGTTAACTGGTTTCTCACTCAGTTGTAGCTCAGTTATTATCTATTCACTGGTTACTTTTTTGTTTTCCCCTTATGAAGTAAAACATTATATTGAGTGGTTAACAATTGGTTTCTGTTCATCCCAAAGCTGGATTTTCATTTGCAACCTTCAAACTATACCAGTTTCCCAGCAACATCCTCAAGTGTAGTGGTTCTAAACCTTTTTTCCTCCGTGTCCTCCTTTGTACTACCTTAGAGAAGTGCAGCCCCTCTGGGACCTACTGGATATTTTTCTTTATTGATCGATTGCTTTTCAAAATAAACACCAATTTTGATCATTTTCACGGATGAAATCAATATATTCTGGTCTTACATCCCGAGCAAATATCTTTAAAAAAGATATCTCTGGTGTTAACATTGTAATAGATAATATATGTAAACCAAATTCTGACAACCTCATAGCTGACAAATCCTCAAGCCCCCCAAGATTCTGTGGCACCCCCCCTATGGAGCCCAGATCCCATGTTGGGAACCATGGCTCTAATGTGAGCATAGAAAGCAGGTATTTCAAACAATTACCCAGGTCAAGCTAAACATGGCAAAGAACACTGGATGCCAATTACTGACTCTGCCCCACATAAAATACAGACATGCAAGAATAGCTTCAGTGAGACCTTGGTTACTACACACCCACACATATGCATCATTAAGAGCAAGTCGGATAGTGGTGGGTGATAGCTGTGAAGGAGAGCAGCTTGTTGTCTTCACTTAGCTCCATCAGCAGAGAGTGAGAAAAAACATCCCGAGACTGTCTGCAAGGTCCACTTCTCAGATTACTAAAAAACCTCCCTTGGAGAAATAGGCAGCCAATGTCAAAACGAGCTAAATTGTTTTTGCCTTGTCAAAAAGTCAGAATTTTCAGTCATTCAGAATCAAAACAAAAAGCTTTTACTTTTCTGTTGGATGAACTTTTAAGTACTGTGGCTGAATATCATTTAAAGCAAAGCATGAAAGAAGATTATGTTAAAAAAAGTATTGGTAAATTTTTATGTGGTCATCAATGAGGTATTATCAATTTATTTTATTATATTTAGTCATGAATACAGCGTAAAACACTGTATTGACAAATTTGTAAATTATAAGAACTAGTCATCTAATGCCATCTACAAACTTCCTGAAGAGAAGTCAGGTTTTGTGCACTGATTCTGATCAACTGTCTCAGGTTTGAGTGCAAATAGTTTACAGGTGTTTGTTGACAACAACTTAGAACCACTAGCAACATGAGCCCTACTTGATCAACGCTATTTGTGTAGTGATTTCCCCCTTATCAGTCAATAAGGATCCCTGCCTTTGTATGACATCCAGTTCATGTAACAGCTGCAGCATCAGAAGTATTCCCCTGCTTAGGTCTTTCATTCATACGTGTCTACCTGCAATATACTTTCTCTGAGCTACAATTTTCAGGATACCTGAAGAAACATGGGCCTTAGACAGGCCTGGATTTTGGCTATCAGGGGGCTACAACAATACAGGAACCAGGTTAACATGGCTAAGTGCCAACCATGTTGCTTCCTGACCTGATCTGATTTATAAACATTGTTATGACCCGCTCGTGTAAGCCACAACATTAAGGGAGGTCCACGAGGTCATCTTGAGTTTTAAACAACTTTTAATTCAGAAACCAAAAACACAGACCAAATAGCAGGCAGTCTTCTGCAACTCCTGCAGTCCAGAGGGGTAAAAAGAGAAAGAGCAGTGAGCCAGCAGTAACACCACCTGCCTCCAGATGGGGCCAAACACCACAATCAAAAGATCAAACAAAAGGCCCAAATACAACTATCATGGCACTACTCAGGGCCACCCCCACCCCCACCCCCCACCCCACACACACCATAAAAGAATAAAGACCCCCTTGGGTTTTCGTAAACAACTTAAATCCATCATATAGGCCCAAATAAGCACTGAAAGAAGAACAACACCTCAAGTTACATGGGAAGCAGATTAACAATGGCACCCCTTCATCAACGAAGCCTCCCAGCTTTTGCATGTCCCTCGAACATGGCCACCTGAATTTGAAAAAGACAGAACCCTAGATGATACCCCAACTAGACCCCAAACTTCCCAAACCCTATTGCTTTTGTCACAGGGTACCTATAGTCTGAGATGGTCTCAGAGATCACTGTGGATCCACACAGTCTTCACATGAATGGGTTGCACAATCATCTTTTATAGAGTGAAAAGGAAGAACTGACAGACGTCTGGAAGCCTTCATAAACCCACAAGTGCCATCGTCCAACAGGCTTAATGCTAGCTTCCTGAACTAGGAAGGTACAACCACCTGAGTCACATGATCTACCTTGTTGTCAACAATAATGGTCCACTTCCCATGCTGAATACCTCCATGACAGCAGTAACCACTGCTCAAGCCCTGTGGTTCATCTTCAGGACAGATAAGGGGAAAAAGAGTAGTCCAGAGTAGGATCTACTGCCTGTTCTGCAACCAGCTCCTCCCTACTGATGGACTGGAAAGGCCTCAAACACCGGAAAGCCCAGATACTCTTATAAGAGACTTCAGCCTGAGAACCCAAAGAAAGAGATGCTGTAGAGTCCCCACATTTGTCTGAACTAGCCTTGGACATTACCTCAGTGGTGGCACACACCGGGACCACACTAGGGGGTTGTTCAGCACATTCATCCAAATGCTCAAAACACTCCGGCAATGTTGTCATCACAACTGACTGCTGACCATCCGTCCACATTCTTGCTCCAGCCAGATCATTACCTAAAACAACATCCACCCCATTTATAGGCAATGAACTACATACCCCCATGACAACTTCACCAGTAACCAAGTCTGAGGACAGGTTAAGATGGTGTAATGGCACAGATAATGGAACCAAACTCATACAGAGAACCAGAGTTCTGTCACCAGTGTCTGTAGTCTCAGAAAAAGGTAGTAAATGCTGCAAAATTAAACTCTGAGATGCCCCTTAGTCCCTCAGGCTGCATCTTACCCTCATTATTAGACACAAAAAGAGCATACATTTCGTCCACCCCTTTGGAGAGAGTGTCTGGGAGAAGGTTCAGGTACCCCTTGACTCAGGACGAGGGACACTGAAGTTATAAGACCAACAGACTTCACATACACACTTTGGTGGGAAGACTGCTGTTCCAAATTGAAAATCTGACACTCTCCCTTCCAATGACCGTTATTTTTACACGAATGACCTGGATCAAATTTGCCATCTGTCCCTGGCACATTTCTGACACTGGCCTGTGAACCTTGTTGAACACCAACAAACCTGCCTGGACAAGACTTCACACTCCCCTGTTGAAACCATTTACACCCCTGCACCAGTTGAGAGCACTAGCATGAGTCAGAACATACTCATCAGCTAGGACTGCTGCTACTAAGGCAGTTTTAACCTTACTACCTTCAATGTGAGCAGCAATGCGGTGTGGGACAGAGTTTTTAAACTGCTCTAACATGACAAGATTACACGTATCCTCAAATGTGTCAACATTGGAGGCAGAGCACCAGCGTGCAAAATGAGCTGTGATCTCACGTGCAAACTCGACATGAGTCCACCTGTCATCTTTCCTCCAGCTCCTAAATCTTTGCCTGTACGCCTCCGGGACTAATTCATAGGCCTTCAACACTGCAGCTTAGACCCTGGCATAATCCGTGCTATCAACGGGACTAAGGGCAGAATATGCTTCCTGAGCCTTACCTGTGAACACACATTGCAGCATCAAAGTCCTATCAGCATCAGGCCAACCCCTTGCATCTGCTAAACGCTCAAACGAAGAAAAGAATGTATCTGGATCCTTTTCATTAAATTTGGGTGACAGGCACAAATTACCAGCAACAAATTCCCTGGCTTTCCCTTCTCTCACCAACTCCAGCTTAAATTGTTCCATCTTTAACCTTTCCATTTCCAAAGCAACTTGCACCTCAGCTTCCTCTGCTTTCTGTGCTTGCTCAGTCCTTAACCGTTCATGCTCAAGCTGAAACTGTAACCTTTCTCTCTCCAAGTCAGCCTTTTCTCTTTGCAGATGCATATACTGTTCAAAAGACAGCTTCTCCTCAACCCCTGGAAGTTTCATCTCCGGAGCTTCAACCAGTTCAGGTTCCATAAGTCCACTAGAAACTGCCAAATTCTCAACAATGACCCTTAACTGTGCTTTTCTTGGAATCTGCCCAGGTTTCTTCCATTCTAGATGCTCAGCTAAGTCAACTAAATCTAACTTGGCAAACTGAGACAATGTGCTGTGACAAGCATGTTGCAAAAACTCAGCAATCAAAGGATTCTTGTGCTCGGATGACATTATGTACACAGTAATAAAGCGGTTATTACAAAAACACTATTTACAATAATAAGCCTAACAAAAGACAGTGCAAGTAACTGTTCAACCACAGAAAGACAAGGAGCTTCCCCTCTTATCTGCCTAACCAAAGTCTAACTAACTTTACCTAACCGTCTTCAGATGCGTACTGGTGGTGGGTACTTACGCGCCTAGAGCCTGCTTGCGATGGAGAAGTCCGACTGACTTCAGCCAAAGCTACAGAAGGCACCCTCAAGACAACTGCTTCAAGCCGCATGGACAACACTATGGAGAGAATATTGTTTCTTTATTATTCAATCAATCAAAAAAGGTTTTGCAACCAAAAAAGAGAGTTGAGACCACAAAACTTAAAGTAGCAATCAAAAAAGGAAAGATCAGTAAAATAGAATAGATTTGAGACCAAAAAACTGTAAGTGGCAACCAAAAAATAAAAAAATGAGATCAAAACAGAACAGATTGCAAATGAAAATAAAATAATTTGAGAAAATATTGATTTAACTTCAGTCAAAACTCATGTTTTTTGCTTTCAAGTTCAAAAGTTTTGCTTGTGAATTCTAAAGTTTTGCTTGCAAGCTCAAAAGTTTTGCTTGCAAATCTGACTGAACCAAATGGGCGGGGCCAACGCTGGTGGAAGAGACAAGAGTTCCTATTGGTCGGTTTGACCTTGCTCCACCGCCAGTCATCACCTCTCACCTCCTCTGTGCTGTTGCTGGCTGCTTCCACGCTGAACTATGCTAAACATTTTAGGCTACAGCCGGCCATACATTCATAACAACAGTAATTATAAGGCCCGGTTAGTGCAAGCACGCTGATTAGCATGGTTGTCTCGGCTTGTCCCGGCTTGAGCAGAGTAGCCGGTGAGGGTAGGGAGCATACGAGGCAGATACAATGCAGATACAATGTAGTTTGCCATTTTGATCAGGCATCTAGACAGTTTCCTATGTATTCCCTTCTGTATATTTACGCCTTCAAATAAGTGTGTAATTCTTCAAAATCTTTCGTTGTCACACTAAATATTGTGAAGTCACTACCACTTCTAAATATATGGGTGTAGAGGTGTATTTTTGTGTACAATTTGCATTTGGAAGATGTTTGGATGGTAAACAAATGGGTCCTTCAAAGGCACGCCCCCTTCACATCTGCCTTGACTGTCACCAGTTAATACGGCACACCGGCTCACTTTCACCCTCTCATCCTCTCTACACACTGGAAACTGGCCCCGCACTTAGTCAATAAAGTTTCATAGTCAACGGTAGTAGGGCTACTGTTTTGTAGGAGCGGTGACCCCGCGAGTACCATGCAACATGTTGCAATCACAGCCTTGCGTTGTATCCGCCTCAAATGCTCCCTACCCTCACCGGCTACTCTGCTCAAGCCGGGACAAGCCAAGACAACTATGCTAATCAGCCTGCTTGCACTAACCGGGCCTTATAATTACTGTTGTTATGAATGTACGGCCGGTTCTAGCCTAAAATGTTTAGCATAATTCAGCGTGGAAGCAGCCAGCAACAGCACAGAGGAGGTGAGCGGTGATGACTGGCGGTGGAGCAAGGTCAAACCGACCAATAGGAACTCTTGTCTCTTCCACCAGCGTTGGCCCCGCCCATTTGGTTCAGTCAGATATGCAAGCAAAACTTCAGAATTCGGTAACTATGTGAACCCCCCACCCACATTTTCTAAGAGCAAAATTCTATAAACGTAACTAAACAGTCGTTTAAAAGTTGGTTTTTGGACAAGCGGAGGTCTGTGCGCTCTGAGTGCTTTTCTAGTTTTTAAAAGGGAGAATTCTTAATGATTCAAAAAATGTGTCCATTGCCAGTCTTAATGGTAAATGGACTTGAGCTTGTATTGTGCTTTACTAGTCTTACCAACTACTCAAAGCAATTTGATGCCACAAGTCACACCTGCCAATTCACTCACACCTACTCACTCACTGATGGTTGAAGTTTTATGCTAGCTATTTACAAGTATCAGCTTACATACCCACAGTCTTCATACCCATTCACTCGCCACTGATGCAGCAGTGGAAACAAATTGGGGTCAAGTGTCTTGCCCATGGATGAATTGACATGTGACAGCCTGAACTAGGCTTGAACCCTTGACCCTCCACCTAGTTGTAGTTAATATTAATTGGTGGTGTTCAGGTTGGTGTTGAGGTACGTCCCCATTTGTCATCAGGGGATATTCAACCTCCCTTACATTTCTCTCTCACCCAGGTGTTTATTCAGTCTACAGACCAAATAATTAGCACTAAACTTGTGTGCAAACTAAAAAAATCCATGTGCTATCAGTGAGCATGTTGCGAGTGATCTCCAATTATTGAGTGCGCAAAAGTGGTGCGTACTGCCCAATTTAAATGACGATTTTGCAAGTGCTAACAGCTGTCACCATGGGGAGTTTGGGGGAGCAGAGTGGCCATGAATGAAAAAATGAAGTTTGAAGCCATGGAGTTGGAGGTCTTGGTGGACGAGGGAAACAAACACACTGGTAAACTCCAGCAGAGACATCTAAGTGTTGCCAGAAGAAACATGATTTAGGAGGCCATCTGTGAAAAAGTGAATGCTATGAGCAAAACCAGAAGATCAGCCTATTAAATAAAAAAGATGGTAAGATATCTGCAGAAGAACAAAGGAAAAACTTGCCTTCTTCGAATTAAACAGGTGGTGGACTGGTAGAGGAGATACCTCTCTCTCCAATTGAGCAGCAGATTCAGGTAACATTCTGTGATGAGTTTATTGTTGGAATTGAGGATTGAGGAGAATATGACACCCTTGACCCAAACATTGCAAACCAAGATAGGGCCATAATAACCAAACATGCATTTCTTTTATTGGACATACAGTATTTAATTAATTCAAAGTGAAAGTGCTTTGTGTGTTCTTTTGAATATAGAATGGAAAAAAATGTAATTTCATTATTTCAAAACTGTTTTTGTAAGTTGTCATGACCGTAAAAATAATGTTTATCGCTTTTTTCTTAAATAAAGAATCTTCATCAGATTTCCGACAGTCCCCGTCGCAATCTGGACAGATGATATGCCTCTACTAGTTTTAGTTCTGACAGACCAAAGTTGTTGGCACGTGCATGAAAGATTCTCTCTCTCCATAGTCTGTCATTGCACCTATGGCTCAATGAAAACATTTGCATCTCCTCCCCCCAGTATTTTGCATGTTCTGACAGTCCGCATATATTCGGAGTATTTATGAAGGCAAACACGCTAAATGGATTGCGCATGCTATCAAGTTTGCATGTGTTTTTAGACACGCAAACCTTTAGTAGATCACGCCCCAAGGATAGGATTATTTCTGGGACTGCAGCCACAGTAAATATTAGAGCACTGGAAAGCAACAAACTCCTTCATGTGAGGGTGTGATCAGACACAGGTCATCAGGATTTACAAAAAAATGATTCTTTTTAGCAGGGATGGAACTGAGAGATTTATGGTCATGCCAATATCCAATATTGGAGTGGATTTTCTGAAGAAAAAAAAAAAAATCTGGCAACATCAAAGACCAGTGTAAACTTTTCTAAAAGTAGGAAAATATGGGTCTTTGAAGCAGTGCCCCAGACAAGAGCTTCACTTTAATCTTAACCAAACTCTTTACCAGTGTATTAAGAATGCATCAACAATTCTTTTAAATCTGCTTATTTATTGAATATGAATAGTCAGTGATTGTGTATGAATTATTAGGTAATAGTTTTCTAATGCAATACTGTTTTGTCAATGCCTAATAATGTCAATTCCTAATAGAGTGTTGCCAAAATGTACTTATAATGACTCTTAAAATGAGCCAGTCAACTCCCTCTCCCATCTCTGTCACAGTTAAAGAAAGGTAATGCTTATTACTCAAAGCTGTCACAATACCTGCCATATCCAGCTGATCGAGTTGATGGCTCATCCCTGTGCTCTGGCTCATGCCCTCCTAGCTCTGGGCCCCTACAGGAGTTCCCAAAGACTTTACAGTTCAATGAGCAGGGCTTGTTCATTGACTCGTGTCCTCATAGCCATGCTGACATAAACCAGAGGCAGAGGAGATGTCATAAGATGTCACATGGTGCCCTGTTTCAGAGATGGTGAGTCAAGGGAGCAGAGATTGTCTGTTCTGCACTGAAATAGTACACAGGAAAACAGCAGTTTAGGATTGTGGAGGGGAGGAGAAATAGCGCTAAGACAGAGGGATATAAATAACACATGGGAGTAACCTCACAGCTTATGCATATATGTTTGGATGAATGGGTGGGTGAACCATTCAATTCAGAAACATGGCTGCACTACAGGGTTTCTTAGCTTCTCTGCATGCATAATGAAAAAGAAAGGATCGCCAGTCTCTGTTATAACCCAAGGCAGCTATCATGAAGTGAGACAGACAAACAGACAGCTGGAAGACGCCTGGAGATAATCCAAGAAATTCACCTTGTTGCCCAGAGAAGCCTGGGCCAAACTGTTACACTGCTACACACGCCTCAGTTTAAGAGAATAGACTTGCTCAAGGACTAGTTAACCTATTACATAAAGCAGTGCCCTATGTGATGTAAATAGTCATGTAAATGAATCATTACTTTCAGGCATCTCCATCTGCACTCTCACCAGCTTCTCTCTGACAGACCTGTAATGAGGGTCATCCTTGGCTAGCCCTCTCTTGAATGTTGGTTGCAGAAGTTGGGAGGTACAACAAAAACCTGTGGTGCAGCAGGTATTGCACGTGCCTCACAGCAAGAAGGTCGCCGGTTTGATCCCCGGGTCAGGCAGGGCCTTTCTGTGTGACGTTTGCATGTTCTTCCTCTGGCTTCCTCCCACGGACTAAAACATGCTCATTAGGTTGATTGGTGACTCCAAATTGCCCTATGAATGTGAGAGTGAATGGTTGTCTGTCTCTCTACGTGGCCCTGGGATTGACTGGCGACCGGTTCAGGGTGTGTTAGTCTTGAACGTGTCTGATTACAAAACATGCATTTTTAACAGCATGCAATATATAGTATCAGCCGAGGTAATAATGCAATGATATATGAATATAAGTGAGCATGTCCTATACTATCCTCAATTTTGGCCTGTACCTGATGTAGTTACCATAATAAGTCAACCGATCAAATGGATTAAAGATAAAGGAGAAAAAAGGAGAATAGTTTGAAATCTAATATAAATCTAATGTCACATTAATGTTGTATTACTCAAACAGTGTCCTCCAGGTCTTTAACTTGCCATTTATTTATACATTAGTGTTTTCATTTCTCTTTCCTCAGGTGTACTTGTGGGAATTGTGCTGCAATGCCCAGAAAGGAAACGTTTGCTGCAGGGAGACCACTAAAGTAGGTATCATACACAATGAGTTTTCTTAGTCCACTGTATTTATAAATTTAGGCAAAAAGGAAAAATTAAATATTTGCGCCTTTTCAATACACAGGTGCTCAAAAGAATAAAACAGCTCCATGCTCCATCTATGTGTATTACAGATCATCCTGGATTGATCTTGTCTGTGTAAATGTGTTATCTCTCTCTCTCTCTCTCTCTCTCTCCATATGGAGAGAGAGTGAGAGATAAAGAGAGAGAGACTCTGTATACAGATGTATGAGATGTATTGTTTTTTTTTTCTTTTTTTTTGGTTCAAACTCTGTAAGCTTAAATTACTTTACTCACTAAAACCTCTTGATTAATCAGGCATTGAGACACTGTTCGGTGGATCGAGTGAATAACAGCCTGAATACATCAATAAGTCATGGTAACTGTAGCAAAGACATTTTTATGTCATTTATGTGGAAAACACATATGAGGGGGGTAATACACTGCCTGGCCAAAAAAAAAGTCACCACCTGGATTTAACTAAGCAAATAGGTACGAACCTCCTATTGGATATTACCGCATGGGCGATTGTCTTTCAGTGGGCAACTAGTTATTAAACCCCAGCTGATGCAATGAGTAGCTTCTCATTTCTTTAACAACCATGTCGAAAGACACATCCTGTGTTCATGGAAAAGATGTTTGTCTGTTCAAGAAGGGTCAAATCATTGGCATGCATCAAGAAGAGAAAACATCTAAGGAGATTGCAGAAACTACTAAAATTGGATTAAGAACTGTCCTGGAGGAAGGTCATGTGGTCTGATGAGTCCAGGTTTACCCTGTTCCAGAGTGATGGGCACATCAGGGTAAGAAGAGAGGTAGGTGAAGTTATGCACCCATCATGCCTTGTGCCTACTGTCCAAGCCTGTGGGGGCAGTGCTATGATCTGGGGTTGCTGCAGTTGGTCAGGTCTAGGTTCAGCAACATTATGTGCCCAAAGAATGAGATCAGCTGACTACGTGAATGTACTGAATGACCAGGTTATTCCATTAATGGATTTTTTCTTTCCTAATGACGCAGGCATATTCCAAGATGACAATGCCAGGATTCATTGGGCTCAAATTGTGAATGAGTGGTTCAGGGAGCATGAGACATCATTTTCACACATGGATTGGCCACCACAGAGTCCAGACCTTAACCTCATAGAGAATCTTTGGGATGTGCTGGAGAAGGCTTTGCATAGTGGTCAGACTCTCCCATCATCAATACAAGATCTTGGTGATAAATTAATGAAACACTGGATGGAAATAAATCTTGTGACATTGCAGAAGCTTATTGAAACAATGCCACAACGGATGCGTGCTGTAATCAAAGCTAAAGTTGGTCCAACAAAATATTAGAATGTGTGACCTTTTTTTGTGGTGGCGACTTTTTTTTTGGCCAGGCAGTGTACCTACATCACGAGGTCCACACGTAATACCACTCTGAGCCAAAAGTGCTACAACATTAGTAATGTTCAACAAAGCAGTAAGCAGTGTTAATGAACATGACAGCACTAAAACATATGAGACACACTTATATAAAGCTGCTACTGGCACAGGGGAAATTAGCATGTATTGTCATCTCCATTCTCTGTTAAAAACTCTCTGTTCTTGGTCTTGTACACAGTGTCTGCTCTTCCCCACTTCGCACCTGATTAAAAATTACGCAGTGTCAGCTCCTCCCAGCTTCCCCTCTTGTTTCTCTTTCTTTTATTTTCTGGTAAAGAAACCACTGAAGTCAGCTTTTGCCTGTGTATTACGTTGTTCCTCCTGATGTGTTTATCTCCCTGCTCTCTCCTATGTTTATTTCCACTTTTTGTCATAGAATCAAAGATATCTTTGGTGGAGTGGCATCACTTGTGACTACCATTGCTGAAAGAAACCTGCACCTTTTATAATAATACATTTTTGAAAAGCCTTAAAAGCTGTGTTATTAAAAATCAATTAATCGACCAATCAATCAGACTTAATTTGTATAGAACTTTTCATACAAAAAAAAGGAAAAAAGTTTTCAAACATATTCTGCTGATGACCTAAACCAGGCATCACAAAATATTGGACTCCATTCCAAGTCACAAACCAATACATTTGTCAAAAAGCATCACACATGATGTTTCACAGCCAATAAGCCAAATAAGTCAGCGTGAGTGATCGCAGAGGGCGTGTGATTGTAGAGAGAAAGACACAGAACGTATCAGTAAGTTGTAAACATTATTTTTTCCACTGTTTTGACAAAATCTAAATTTCCATCTCTTGAAATTACATTTGAACACATCATGTACCTATCCTTGTCAAATACTCATTACACTGTGCCAACATTAACGCATCATAATGTTACAACATCAAATGCATCACAAAACCGAACATTCCTAATTATGTAGCAATGTGTAGCTTATTCAGCCTAGCTGATAAGCTTTTAGTCAATGCTAAATTCAGTACAAATTTGAACACTGGATTAATATTTTTGACTAAAAATAGATTGGATGAATGGATTTCTGCAAGCATCATCACAATAACCACAGAAAACATGGATGAATTGTGCTTCAAAGTCCAGGTTGATTTCTCTGACCTCACAGTGGGTTTATTTCCTTGGCACTGGCAAAATCCTTTGTGAATTGATGTGCCCTTAAGTGGGGAAGCTACAGTTAATCAAAGAAGTATCCTGGGATTTTTTTTACTATGGAGTTGGAGTGGAGGTTATTAATAATTAATAGTAAATCATCCAGTAATAAAAAGGAACATACTCTGTGTGTGCACAAACCAAGTTTGCAAGGAAAAGCCGGCAATAAATATACATGCCTTTACAGCCCATTGTTTTCGTTATTGGTTCTTGTTGGATGTAAATTTTTAATAATAGGTCAGAGTCATGCACTTTAATATGCTGGCCCAGAAAAAACGCCTTTAATTGGGATCAGTGTACTGTTGGCTGTGGGTTTTGTGGATTTTATGGCATTAAGAAATATACACAGTATCTCATCAGTTATTTAGTATTTAACACCGTGGCATAAGTGAAAATATGTAACACCTGAACCCTTTTTTTAAATACAAACAGTGATTCAGAAACAATAATAGTACATGAAAGCATGCACAAAAATTGCAAGAAAGAAAGATATATACTCTCATATAACCTTATCTGATGTTGCAATACAGTAAAATCAACTTTAGACTGTGGAGGCAACTTTTATGATATGTGGGGATTTGTGTGGGCCATTATTTTCTGTTGTAATTTTAATTAGAGGAAATAATGGTTTGTGTTTTAACAATCCAGAAAACAACTGTTAAACACAAGTATGAGCCATTTGATTTGACTGTAGTAGACAATTAAGCATTTCCCCCCTTCAAAACCAAAACCTGTGTAACAGATAAATTATTAAATTTTTAATAATGAGCAATACGAGTATGTGTGAAAGGTTTCTAAAGACAACATGAAAAAGCAGGAGGAAAACAGCACAGTGTACTCATCAAGAAAATACAGCGAGTGGAAGATCCCCAGACAGAAATCCCACATGGCCCAATAGAATTCATTAAGAAACAAAGAATCGATAGGCAGGTTCTTAGATTGGAGGGAAGAATGAGCACTGGACAAGGCCAGTTCACTGGCTTACTTTAGATCACCGATTTAAGCCAGTTTTGACTTCCAGCACCTTTCATCACCCTCACACCTTAAAGTCGATCCCCAGCCTTTTTCTCGACCTCTGCCCATCCATCCGTGAGACTAACCAGCTCTGTGGTTTAGGCTTCCTCTCTTGTTGCAGGATCTAAGCAGAGGATAGAGAGCATCCATGTGCAAGAACTGTTTCTATCCACACACATACCTGCCAATTCCAACTGCTTTAAATGCACTGTTAAAAAAAAAAAAAAAAAAAAAAAAAAAAACTGCACCTTGAATGTGGAAGTTAAGGGTACAGGTTTATATAGAAAAAACAAAACAAAAAGTTGCTGCTGGATACCCTTGTGCGTATTTTGGTGGGTTTTTTTTTTCAAAGGTCTGCCTTTGAAAACATTGTTCTTTTCAAGACAGAAAGCAGAAAGTGTAGAGAGAAATGTGAGGCTATTACAGACAAACTCGATAAAAATAAAAGCAGGTAAACATGGCATTCGTTTTTCTTAAGGTGGAAGTCTTACTTTTAAATTTGCAGTGGCTTTTTATTTACCTGTTACCTCAGCCTCAGGCTACATGCCAATTCAGCTCAGACAGCCCACCAGGATGAGTGGCAAGTGTTGGGAAATGAACTTTACCTACTGAAAGGCAATGTTGTTTCTTGCCAGAATGTGAGAAGTTATGTTCTGTTTCTTTTAGAGTATCTTTCGGCAAATTTCTACTTCCAAAGAGATCATAAAAGTTATCCTATTTTTTATTAGCGAACATGGTCCATGTTTTGCAGTAGGTGACAAAATGTGTGTTTTAGCATTGATCCGATGGGAGACAGCTCTCACATTTTCACCTACTGGGGGTCAGATTGCTACAAGTTTCATCAGGTCTTAGTGTTCACCTTGACTAAGTCCCTTATGGGATCTAGAAAAAAATGCCTGTGCTCTGCAGTTAATCATCTGTTGTAAATGCAAGACCTGTCCATCAATCGCGTTCCTGTTTCATGGGATGACTCTCTGTCCTTCTGTCTGTCTTTTTATCTGCTCCAGTCACGTGTGTTTACTACTCCACTGCCTCTGATTGTACTTGGCTTCTTGACAAATATGAAGCTGTGTTTGTCTGGTATGAAGGGGAGCAGGTTAGAAGCGGGACAAGGGATGAAAGAGGAGAAGAAATGAAAGCATTGGAGATGAGAAAGCGATAAGAGTAAAAGAAAATGAAGACAGAACGTGTACGTTGAGGCTTCTGTCGCTGCTAATTACCCTGCATGCCTCATTAAGTATAAGCTTCTCACAGAACTGAGAGGGTGGGTGCTGCTGTTGGTGCTGGGACTTCAGCATGACAATCAGGAGAAAAACTATTCCAGCTCTTGCTCTCTGTTGAGTCATGAGCAAGACATAGCAGCCTCCTTGACACTGTGTTATTCCTGGGGTCATGGCCAATCAGGCAGGGCCCAGCCCAGCTCCTCCGCCTGTGCACTTTGCTTAAGAAGGAACTGCAGTCCATTAAGCCCATCCTGCCTGTCAGCGCCAGAGCTAAAAGCTTACCTTGGTGACCCATGCCCACCATTAAGCTGTAGACCAAACTGAATCTTTTGGATATTTACTGCCAAGGCACAGCATTAAACTTATATGGTGTCATATACAAATGCTATATCATCACCTCTTGCCTACGTAACACACATAAAGGCAGCCGCGCTGCTTGGGTATCTGGTTGAAATTGCTTGAGGATTTAGATGCTGAACTCAGTCTGAAAAATATGATGTCACAGACTTTTTTCTTGCACCATTATGCACAGGAAAATTTAGATGTTAAGAGCCAACTAACTTGTAAGCACTCATAGCTGAAGGCAATTTGTGTCTCAATATTTTGACATATATCACACTGTTTTTGTGTGGAAATTAAGTGGACACAATTCAGGATTGCAAGTACTTGCTGCATAATCTATGTTATCTTATGTGGAAGTTAGACAGCTAATGTGTATTTCTGCTGCCAGAGGGCTGACAAATACCAGAATGGGAGCACATATTATATACATTTTAAAGTCTTGGCACTTGTTGCCTGTTGGCAACCATACTAATTTTAAAATTCTTATAGTGCTTCATCTAGCACTACATGGCTTTACCTTTTTCAGCTTGTTTTAAATGAGTTTCAGGATACCCCATCAGATCAGCTGACCCCTTTTGTTTTGGGCATTTTACATCACAGAACTAAAACAGCCGGTGATGTTGCTTTTAACTATTCTTCGAAACAGTGGGATATACTTTGAGATAGTCTGAGACTACTGAAAATGTAGAGATTTATTTAAAAAAGCTGTTTATTCAGCCTGCTTTTATGTATTACCATTGAAATCTGTGGTAATGATTCATTTACTTTTATTACTATTTAAATATGTAAGTATCTTCCCTTTGTATTAACATGTTATTGTTGTATGTTATATTTAGAATTTCTGTAATTAAGCGTATTTTCTTGACATGATTTCATATTTTTATATCCTTTCTTATACATAATCATATGAGGTTATATTTTTTTTCTAGCTTGTTCTATAATGTGTTTCATTTTATTCATTGATTCTTGTCTGTTAATTTGCTGTCTTATTGTATACCTTTCCATCCTGATTTCAGTATTCATATTTTGAAGCCACATTTGTGTGTATTTGTCTCTAAATCCCTCTGACTGCCTAACAACCCTTTTAATTTGCCTGTCAATAAACTTTCTGCTCCATTGCATCTCACTTCAAACTGCAATTGCATTTGTATGGACTGTGTGTGTCATAAAGTTTGAGTTTGAGATTTATCAATTAATACTGAAAATGAAATGGAAGGGTCTGTAATATGAGGCTTTGACCACCAACAGTTGGTTTTCTTTGTTTTTATTGAGATTAAATAATATCACATTGCTCGTTTTCTTTAATTTTGCTTTGTTTTCAAAATGCAATTTTATAAAGTTGACCAAAGTGCTCACCAAGGAGGAGCTGACTGTTTTTCCCATTGCAGTAGTAAAGTAATGCCATGCCCACTGGAAGTATAGTGTATTATAAGTTGCTATTTAATAAGCTAACCCGTCAACAAAGCAACATATGGTCTGATTTGTGGCAAATATTTGACATCCATCACAGAGAAGTTAACAGTAGACAGATCTGATTTATATGGCCATTTCATAAAAAAAAAAAATCTGTGTTTTACTGATACAAAATCCATGAGGACCTAATTTCGATATTGCAATGAACAATAAACAAAGAGGAACCTGCTAGTACTTTTGGAGTCTTAATCTGTCTTGCTAAAGGTCACCAGTATTTACATTATTTCAGTTTAATGCTAACCCCCGTTTTACATTTCAAACTAACACAGAACACAAAGCTGTTTAGGTTAGCTATCTACCATACAATAATCAACCAAAATAGACCTGACCCACTCTGACACTCTGTATGATATTGAAGTTTTTGTTCTTGTTTTCATGACATAAATCTTTGTTTTGTTTTTGAAGCTGTGCAGTAACTCTGAATAAGGCAGGTAAAATTATCTTCGTGACATGTGTCCGCCATAGACACAGAGGTTTGACAGTCATTAATTAACATATTCCTACTCTGGGTTCAGTAGAGTTCAGTTCGACTTGCAACCAGATTTGATCTTAGGGCTCTGTTGTTTCTTGTCCTCTCAGAGCGTATTGTTATTAGAACATTAGTAAACACATTGTTTTACACAAACAGTCTGCCCAGAGGATGGAAAGATGACCAGGAGACCCTGATGCTGTGTGGGAGGGCTATTCTTAATACTGCTGCTATGTAAATAAGGGCCTGTGTAAGTCAGACCACCAGACCCTCATCTTTTATTACCATACTTTACTGGTCAGTCTATCACTCTGTATGCTGCATTATGAAAAAAAAGACATCAAACAGTCAATGTCAATCTACTACTAGACATATATTGTAGTAAAACAAGTAAAATATAGAATATAAACCTGAAAAACTTCTGTGAGTGGCGGTACTCATGGCCCACAGTAAACACTGTTATCTACGCAACTGCAACTGATATGGTCCTGATCAATAAGATAATGCAAGTTATTTTATCTCAGGCATCATAGTAGAGATTTGATTCTTTGACGTAAAAGATTCTCTGTGAAAATTAGGCTAGCATAATAGACATAAACCAGCAATCTTTAACTCCTTATGATTGTCGTGATTAACTATTTCTTAAAGCACCACTTCAGACTTTGGTTTCTGTTTGGCAGTGAGGATTCAACTTGCCACTATCCAGTACATACATTCTACCCCACTGTCACTGCCAGTACTGCCACGTGGTCTGCTGTACCCATTACAATTACACCACAGTATCCAATTAAAGTGATTCTTTATATACACTACAGTGGCTATGATAAAAAAAAAAAGCATGCTACAGGATGAACTCAAATAGACAAATTTCACACTTTTTGCCATCTTCAAGGAGCCTGAGGGGACAATTAAGATGGATTCAATTTGTCTTTGTTTGGGGTGACAAGGTTGTGGAGGAGATTTCTGTTCTCCATTCAAATGCCCCCAGACACACCTGCACCCTGATCTGCTCCCTGCCGAGTGCACTTTCCTTGCTTCAAATTTGATGCTTCCAGGAATGCACCACATGGACGTTTCCCTCGCAATTACAAACAGCAGTGTGTTGGTGTTGTTGTCAGAGGTCATCATGCCTGCAGTGTTTCATTTGGCAGCCAGTGAATAGTGCTCTGTGGGTCAACTGCCCTCTGGTTGTAAATGAGTAAAATTGCTTTGCAATCAGACATAAGCCAGTTTTAAATCCACATGGAGACAGTTCCTGTTCTATTTAGCTATACAGAAAAAAGGCCTCTATTATTAACAGCTGGTATTTTTTTCTTCATGCCTAACATTATCTTTGATATGCTATCTAATACAGACAAAAGAAAAGCAGTTTCAGTAAATACCTCTTAAAACAGATAACATTTGATAATACTGTTTGCTACTAATACTCTCTCTCTCCACCTTCTCCTTATATATGCTATCTTCCAATAAAGCAGTACACCATCAGTAGTAATTGCAATATTAACTTACACATTGGGATTAGCAAGCTGTGATGAAATTATGTAATGACAGCCCTGCAACATTGCTGTTTTTCTTATTGTTTGTTCATTTGCTTGTTTGTTTTTTGTTTGACAGGTATATATTGTATGTATGTGTGTCTGTGTGTGTGTGGGTGTGTGTGTGTGTGTGTGTACATATGCATGGTTGTACTATATGTACTGTGCTGTATCTGCATAGAGTATATGTGTAGGTATTTGAGTATGTGAAAGTCTATAAATATGAATGTATGTATAAATCTGCGTATATGTATGTATGTACATAAGTATGAACAGTGCCATGAAAAAGTATTTGCCCCCTTCCTGATTTCTTATTTTTTTGCATATTTGTCACACTTAAATATGTCAGATCATCACACAAATTTTAATATTAGACAAAGATGACCTGAGTAAATACAAAATGCGGTTTTCAAATGATTAATTCATTTATTAAGAGAGAAAAGCTCTCCAAACCTACATGACCCTATGTGAAAAAGTGGTAACACTTTAGAGTAACGAGCATTTGTAAGGCATGTATAAGCTATTAGTAGATATTAGTAGATAGTTAACTATGAACAAACCACTTATAAACATTTGTAAATGATTATTATATCATTTATAAATGATTATAAAATCATTTACAACTTAACTTACAAGACATTTATAAGCTATTAGTTGATATTGAACTAATCATGGGTAAACTATATATACATTTATAAATGATTATTAAACCATTTATAAATAAAGTTGCACAACATTTATTTATGATTTATACATTATTAAAAACACTGCATCAACATTATTTGTTCATGATTTATTCATCATTAACTACTGTTATTTTAATGTGTAAGAAAACATTTTTTGATAATATAACAAAATATTCTTTAACTACATGTATTGTGTTTTTCATGATTAATAAATGATTTGTAATAAGTCAGTATAAGTCACGTTAAGTCTTTGTTGCAGCCCAAGCATTTGTGAAAAAAAACATCAATTCCTAACTGTTTTTTATCAAACCATTTCCATACATTTACAACTTAACTGTGCATAGTTTATAAATGTGCTACTTTCAGATTCATAAGTGATCTGTGGATTATTTTTTTCAATATGATCAACCTGATTAGGAAATTATTAGTGAAATACTTTAGATGTGTTAAAAAAAAAAAAAAAAAAAACACACTGTACCACCATTTGTTTATTCATGTTTAACAAATGATTGGTAAGACATTCAAAAAACATTTATACATCATTTGCAGATCATAATGTGTCCCCTAATCTAAAGTGAAAACTATTTTCTATTTACAAATGTTTGGTAATGTATATAAAGATTTGCAAACTTTTTACTCACCTCTTATAAACAACTTGGCTTTTGTGAATACAGATATAAAGCAATAACTAACTTGTTTAACAAATTTTGTTACACATTTATAAAACATCTATAAAGCATTTGCAGATGTTATAATGATCCCTAATCTAAAGTGAAAACTATTCTCCATTTACAAATGTTTGTTAATGTTTAAAAATGATTTGCGGACTTTTTACTCACCTCTTAAAAACAATTTGGCTTTTGTGAATACATTTACAAAGCAATTACTAGCTTGTTTAACAAACAATTTGTTAGACATTCATAAAACATCTATAAGTCATTTGCAGATGTTATTATGTCCCCTAATCTAAAGTGAACCCGGTTTGTCATTAACAAAGATCTAATAATGTTTGCTGAAGATTTGTAGACTTTTTCATCACATTATAAATGTTGTAGACAACTTTGGCATCCATTCTTCTTTGTGACATCAAACAGTGACAGAATTAGGAGTACAGAGTATAAGAGTACAAAACATTTGGTAAGACTTTATTTGAAGGGGTGTACATGAGACTGACATTACACTGTCATAATCATGACATGACACCTGTCATTAACATGAATAAGGCTTCATGAAGGTTGTCATAATAAAATAACCTCCAGTTTTGTCATATGACCACTTCAAATTAAATTAAATTCATAACAGACCTGATCATCAAACAGAAAGACAAAGTTTAGCATAATCTCTTAACTTTAAATTAATGGTTGGACTTGAAATTGACTGTCATTAGACAACTACAATGGACCATTGTAAAATGATTTATTTCCTTGACCTGAAGTAAAGCGAAACATTTTAACCCAGTTATTAAGAAGTCATTAAGTGTCATGATACAATAAGATGACCTTATAACAGTAAAATGACTTATTTCTTTGACCTGAAGTAAAGTGAAACATTTTGAACTAGTTATGAAGATGTCATTAAATATTATGATACAGTCAGATGAAATCACATTAATACCTTTACAAAGCACCAGTTAAGTCATGAAATATTTATTTTCTTTGATTGTGTTTATTCAAAAACACATAACATGATAACTTCCACAGACGGCCCTTAGCATATTTTTAACTATACTTCGGATAAAACAAACGGGATCATCAAACATTATTTGAAACTTTTCTCCATACTTGACCTGATTTTAAACATCATGGAAAAGTCGGCCCAAGACACCATTATAATTGCGTATACCTAACCAGTGGTGCCACTCGTATCATTTTGAGGTGAATCCTCAGTAATTCTGGGGTGCGATTACTTCTATGTCGTCAAATTTCACGCTTATATTTCAATATTCTGAGTATGAGCACCAGTCTCTGGGTCAACAAAGTTCTTTTAATGGCAGACAGAATAATGGCCATATCCATATTGGGAAAGCTGACCCTTGTAGGTACGCCAGTCATCAGTGAGAATGGATGTTCTGGGTCTGATATGTCTTTGGATGGGGCTGATGAGGGTTTGCCTTGATCGATCCTTGACGAGTCCCAGAATGGGTCCTCTGGAATTACTATCAACCACAAGCACCCCAAAAACCCACTGATGATCAGGGCACCATGTGTTCCCACAATGACCACGATGGTACTAAGAAAAGGAGAGAAAATTTACAGCTGCTTGAATTATATTCTAAATACTTTCTGGTTTACATCAAAACTCAGCCGCCTTCGTCGAGCCAAGGAGGATGCCTACAGGAGTGGGGACAGAGCTCTGTACCGGCAGGCCAGGAACACACTGACTAAGGAGATCAGAGTGGCTAAGAGGAGCTACTCTGAAAAGCTGAAAAACAGGTTCTCAGCCAACGACCCAGCATCAGTGTGGAAAGGCCTGCAGGAGATCACCAGCTACAGAAGACGCCCGGTCCCCGCTGCTGCAGACAACAAAGCCCTGGCTGATGACCTCAACAACTTCTACTGCAGATTCGAGAGGGACCACTTCACACCTGTCCCACCCCTCTCTGTAGTTCCTCTGCCCCCCCCCACCACCACCCACAGACACTGAGCCCCTCACCTCAACCTCATCACCACCCCCGTCCCCCGGCACCTCTAACCTCCAGACCCTCCAAGTGAGCGAGGAGGAAGTGAGCCGGCTGCTGCAGAGACAAAAGACCAGGAAAGCTCCAGGTCCTGATGGAGTTTCCCCCTCCTGTCTGCGAGCCTGTGCAGACCAGCTGGCTCCCGTGCTCACTCAGCTCTTCAACAGGTCCCTGGAGCTGGGTGAGGTCCCCTCCTGCTTCAAGCACTCCACCATCATCCCCGTCCCGAAGAAACCTACCATCTCTGGACTTAATGACTACAGGCCTGTCGCCCTGACATCTGTAGTCATGAAGACCTTTGAGCGGCTGGTGCTGGCCCACCTGAAGTCCCTCACGAGCAACCTGCTAGACCCCCTGCAGTTTGCCTACCGGGCAAACAGATCAGTGGACGACGCTGTCAACTTGGGGCTGCATTACATCCTGCAGCACCTGGATCGTCCCGGGACCTATGCACGTGTCCTTTTCGTAGACTTCAGCTCGGCTTTCAACACTGTCGTCCCCCACTCCCTCTGCTCCAAACTGTCCCAGCTCACTGTGCCACCTGCGCTCTGTCAGTGGATCTACAGTTTCCTGACTGACAGAAGCCAGCAGGTCAGGCTGGGGCAGGTCACCTCAGACATTCGGACCACCAGCACAGGGACCCCCCAGGGATGTGTCCTTTCTCCACTACTCTTCTCCCTCTACACAAACGACTGCACCTCCACGGACGCCTCTGTGAAGCTATTGAAGTTCGCAGACGACACCACCGTCATCGGTCTTATCCAGGATGGTGATGAGACTGCTTACCGACAGCAAGTGGATCAGCTGGTGCTCTGGTGCAGTCAGAACAACCTGGAGCTAAACACGCTCAAGACGGTGGAGATGGTAGTGGACTTTAGGAGACACCCCCCCACCCTGCCCCCCCTCACAGTCCTCAGCAGCCCGGTGTCCACTGTGGAGAGCTTCAGATTCCTGGGCACGATCATCTCTCAGGATCTGAAGTGGGAGCAGAACATCAGCTCCATCCTCAAGAAGGCCCAGCAGAGGATGTACTTCCTGCGGCTCCTGAGGAAACATGGACTCCCCCCTGAGCTGCTGCTGCAGTTCTACACTGCAGTCATCGAGTCTGTCCTGTGCTCCTCCATCACTGTGTGGTTCGGAGCTGCCACCAAGCAGGACAGGTCCAGACTGCAGCGCACTGTGAGGACTGCTGAGCGGATCATTGGTGTCCCCCTGCCCTCTATCCAGGACCTGTACTGCTGAATCAGACATAAGATGGCTGAAACAATAACAGCTAAGAAAATGAAGGGGAAACTCCTGCCAATAGTATTTAAGTACACTTAACCCTCGTATTGGCTTCGTTTTTACTATGCACCTTTTGTCCTCTCTGGTCAAATTGACCTGGTCTGTTTTGACTGCTTAGAAAACATGAGATATAAAATTATTTCAATTTTTTTTTGTTTCTCCTTTTTAGTGAACTTGTTTCCAATATATTAACATATATTTTACATTTATTTTTGTAATATATGGTATGATAGAGCTGTTTTACATGAAATTATACCTCATTTTTTAGTAAAAAAAAGCAGAAATTCAGTTTTATTTCCACTAAGGTTATTATCAGAGGCACACAAATAAATAGATGGAATAACACAGACAGGTTTATGTCAAAGTTTAGTCAGGATATTGTTTTGAAACCATTTCAATACTTTTAATAAAAGCAAATATCCTCCCAGGTCAATAAAAGCAAATATCTTCCCAGGTCAAATTTACCCGAATCATTTGACTGTTTATAAAGCATGAAGTGTAAAATGATCACACCATGCTCATCACATATCACATATAGATCACATACTTTTAGCCAACTTCATTCCAACTAATTTTTTAAACTCCTTTTACACCTCTTATTACCTCCACCAATGAGGTTATATTTTTGCCAGGGTCTGTCTCTTTGTTTGTTTGTTTGTCTGTTTGTTTGTTAGCAAGATTATGCAAAAACTACTGGATGGATTTACATGAAAATTTTACCAGAGGTGTGGTTTGGTCTCAGGAAGAAGCTAATACATTTTGGTGCTGATCCGATCCAGATTGACGTCACAAAACAACATTGAAGTTTATAATGGCAAATCCCATTCATTTACGGCATTATAGGAATTGTAGTTTATTTGCAAACTGACATCAGCGTTTATCAAGCCTATGTCACTACATTTCCCAGCTTCCCTTGCAATGCCAGCGGAGTTCTCCATGCCACTCCGTCTGCTGTCTCCTCTCTGTCTCCAGCATTGTCCCACCCACAGCACCATCTGATTGATTACACGCTCTGGTTACACGCAGAGCCACGGCACGGCGAAAAGCCAATCAGCACTGAAAGCTGTGCATGCAGTTCTGCCCACAGACACAATGGAGAGGAGGAAGTTTTGCCAATGGAGAAAGCCTGGTTCTGTTCCTGGAGCCTTGGTTTCTAAGATAAATTAAGGCTGCAGACTCTCCCGAAATTGTAATGAACATCCCAGTCCTCCACAACTCACAACTACTAGTAACATCACTGTGAGCCCATTAACGTTACAGGAACATGCGCTGCAGCTCTGCTCGCTCGCAGTCCCTCCAGACGTGCTAATCACTAGAAACAAGGCTGCTGATAATGTCAATATAGAAATAGTCCATCATAGCAGAAGTCTGTGTGTGCGTGAGTGTAAAAACCTAACCCCCAAATTCCACATAGAGCAAATGCGCCGCGCACGAAGCGCCGTGGTTTTGCTCTGACCGACAGGCTGGCAACATCACCCACTGGAAGCACCGCGGCATGCACAACACCTACATCTGTAAAAGCAGCAGCAAACTGGTTCAGTCAAGAAGTTACAAGACCCACTACTTACTAGGTCACTCTCTTGAATGATATTTATATCAACAATAATCACCCTTCTTGCAGATTGATATTTTTCATTCCACAATGTGCGTATAAAATAAATATAGGAATATAATGTTGAGTGGAAATCACAATTTATGGGTGGAAATCAGTTGCTTGATGGAGGTCTGCGCTCTCAGAGTGCTTTTCTAGTTCTTCTTATTATTATATTTATTGTTATTGTTATTGTTATTTATTATAAGCTTGTGTTCAGTCTGGAGGCCCATGGTAATGCAATGCCCAATGCTTTGAAGTGTGTGTGGGTGGGTGTGTGTGGGTGTGGGTGGGTGTGTGTTGGTTTGTGTTCATTGGGCCGGAATGTGCAATAGTGTGACCAATTGCACCACTAAATGTGGCCTGGTCAAATTGACTTGGGAGGACAACAGGTGCTATAAATAATAATTAAAAAAAACACACACACACAATTTAAAACTTCTTTTTTTTTGTTATTATCTTGTTTCCAATTGGGAGAAAGCTTTGTCAAAGCTTTGAATTGTACAGTGTTTAAAAATGTGTGGCTTGTGTTCAGTCTGGAGGCCCATGACAATACAATGCCCAATGCTTTGAAGTGTGTGTGTGTGTGTGAGGGTGAGGCTGGGAGGGTGGGGGGGTTGGGGGGCGTGTGTGTGGGTGTGGGTTTGTGTTCATTGGGCGGAAAGTGCAAAAGTGTGACCCATTGCACCACTAAATGTGGCCTGGTCAAATTGACTTGGGAGGACAATAGGTCCTATAAATAAATTTAAAAAAGCACACACATAATTTATTTTTTTTGTTCTTTTATTGTTATCTCGTTCCCAATTGGGTGTAGGCATATCAAAGCTTTGAAATGTACAATGTTAGAAATGTGTGGCTTGTGTTCAGTCTAGAGGCCCATGGCAATGCAATACCCAATGCTTTGAAGTGTGTCTGTGTGTGGGTGTGTGTGTGTGGTTGTGGGTGTGTGTGTTTGTGGGTGTGTGTGGGTGCATGTGGGTGCATGTTGGTGTGTGTGGGTGTGTTCACTGGGCTAGAAAGCGCAATAGTGTGACCCATTGCACCACTAAATTCGGTCGGGTCAAATTGACCCGGGAGGACAACAGGTGCTATAAATTTTAATAAAACACACATAAATTGACAAAAATAGTCATTATTAATTTTACTTGCAAAGACCATCATATGGAACCATGCCTGTAATTTTGAGGCAGTTTTATGGAAGAAAACCAAAGTTATGACAAATTAACTTTTGATTTTGGGTCAAATTGACCCGAGGACCACAGGAGGGTTAAGTGAACAAACATGATCGCAAATGTTATGACTCTTTTTTCAAAGAATAAGTGGTACTGTTTTGTTTTTATTGAGATGCATCAATACTATATACACTGCCTGGCCAAAAAAAAATTGATGATTATCTTTCAGCTGGCAACAACTTATTTAAGCCCAGCTGATGCAATGAGTAGCTTCTCATTTCTTAAACAACCATGTGGAAAGACACATCCTGTGGTCATGGAAAAGATGTTAGTCTGTTTAAGAAGGGTCAAATCATTGGCATGCATCAAGCAGAAAAAAACATCTAAGTAGATTGCAGAAACTACTAAACTTGGGTTAAGAACTGTCCAACGCATTATTAAAAACTGGAAGGACAGTGGGGAAGCATCGTCTTCAAGAAGGAAATGTGGTCGAAAAAAATCCTGCATGATCGTGATCAGTGATCACTTAAACATTTGACCAAATCAAATGGTAGAAAAACAACAGTAGAACTCAGGGGTATGTTTAATAGTGAAAGTAAGAGCATTTCCACACACACAATGTGAAGAGAACTCAAAGGATTGGGAGTGAACAGCTGTGTAGCCTCAAGAAAACCACTAAACAGTAAGGCTTACTGGAAAAAAAAGGCTTCAGTTTGCTAGGGAGCATAAAGATTGGACTCTGGAGGACTAGAAGAAGGTCATGTGGTCTGATGAGTCCAGGTTTACCCTGTTCCAGAGTGATGGGAGCATTAGGGTAAGAAGAGAGGCAGGTGAAGTAATGCACCCATCATGCCTAGTGCCTACTGTACAAGCCTGTGGGGGCAGTGCTATGATCTGTGACAAATCTTGTGACATTGCAGAAGCTTATTGAAACAATGCCACAGCAAATTTGTGCTGTAATCAAAGCTAAAGGCAGTTCAATGAAATATCAGAGTGTGTGACCCTGTTTTTTGGTGGCAACTTTTTTTTGGGCAGGGCAGTGTACCTTTGAAAATGTGTCTTGGGCGGTTTTATCCCTAGTATAGTTTGGAATATGTTGGGGCCCTCTGTGTTGTTTTTTGAATAAATCTAAATGAAAGTAAATATTTCTTGACTTAACTAGTGCTTTGTAAAGGTATTAATGTGATTTCATCTGACTGTATCATAATACTTAATGACATCTTCATAACTAGTTCAAAATGTTTCACTTTACTTCAGGTCAAGGAAATAAGTCATTTTGCTGTTATAAGATCATCTGATTGTATCATGACACTTAATTACATCTTAATAACTGGGTTAAAATGTTTCACTTTACTTCAGGTCAAGGAAATAAATCATTTTACAATGGTCCATATAGTTGTCTAATGACAGTCAATTTCAAGTCCAACCATTAATTTAAAGTTAAGAGATTATACTAAACTTTGTCTTTCTGTTTGATAATCAGGTCTGTTATGACATGTTAATTTGAAGTGGTCATATGACAAAACTGGAGGTTATTTTATTATGACAACCTTCATGAAGCCTTATTCATGTTAATGACAGGTGTCATGTGACGATTATGACAGCGTAATGTCAGTCTTATGTATACCCCTTCAAATAAAGTGTTACCAAATGTTTTATACTCTTATACTCTGTACTCCTAATTCTGTCACTGTTTGATGTCACAAAGGAGAATGGATGCCAAAGTTGTCCACAACATTTATAATGTGATGAAAAAGTCTACAAATCTTCAGCAAACATTATTAGATCTTTGTTAATGACAAACCGGGTTCACTTTAGATTAGGGGACATAATAACATCTGCAAATGATTTATAGATGTTTAATGAATTAGTAACCAATCATTTGTTAAACAAGTTAGTTGTTGCTTTATATCTGTATTCACCAAAACTAGCTCATTTAGAAGAGGTGAGTAAAAAGTCTGCAAATCATTTACAAACATTACCAAACATTTGTAACTAGAGAATAGTTTTCACTTTAGATTAGGGGACACAATAGGATCTGCAAATGATGTATAAATGTTTTTTGAATGTGTAACAAATCACTTGTTAAACATGAATAAACAAATGGTGGTACAGTGGGGTTTTTTAACACATCTAAAGTATTTCACTAATAATTTACTAATCAGGTTGATCATAATGAAAAAAAATAATCCACAGATCACTTATGAATCTGAAAGTAGCACATTTATAAACTATGCACAGTTAAGTTGTAAATGTATGGAAATGGTTTGATAAAAAACAGTTAGGAATTGATGTTTTTTTTCACAAATGCTTGGGCTGCAACAAAGACTTAAAGTGATTTATACTGACTTATTACAAATCATTTATTAATCATGAAAAACACAATACATGTAGATAAAGACTTTTTCTTTCATTATTAAAAATGTTTTCTTACACATTAAAATAACAGTAGTTAATGATGAATAAATCATGTACAAATAATGTTGATGCAGTGTTTTTAATAATGTATAAATCATAAATCAATGTTGTGAAACTTTAGTTATAAATGGTTTAATAATCATTTATAAATGTATATATATAGTTTACCCATGATCAGTTCAATATCAACTAATAGCTTATAAATGTCTTGTAAGTTAAGTTGTTAATATTTAATAATCATTTATAAATGATATAATAATCATTTACAAATGTTTATAAGTGGTTTGTTCATGATTAGTTAACTATCTACTAATATCTACTAATAGCTCATAAATGCCTTACAAGTGATCGTTATTCTAAAATGTTACCGAAAAAGTAATTGCCCCCCTTGTTAAATCATGAGTTAACTGTAATTAACCAAATTTTTTTGAAAGCGGAGTTCAATTTCACTGGCCACACGCAGACCTGATTACTGCCAGACCTGTTTAGTTAAGAAATCACTTAAATAGAACCTGTCTGATAGTGTTTTGTCGTTGGCGAACAATTCGTTCAAAAGATCGAATCTTATAAGAGAACGTACTGAACCGAATCATTTCCTCAAGTGATTCATTCGTTTCTCAGTTCAGTTGAGCTGCCAGCAGCGCAGCTGCCGCAGCACACAGCAGCACCAGGCGGGCAGCTGGCAAGCTGCTGCAGGGAGGGAGGGACCACGCATGCCAACTGCACTGCGTTGCCGATGCCTGAATCACTCAGTGATCCTCACTCTCCTCCTGAATCAGTCAGTGAACAAAACACTCAGTAAACTGCTGTCTCCTCCCAAATCAGTCAGTGAATGAAACACTCAATGAACAACTGTCTCCTCCCGAATCACTCGATGAACAAAACATTAACACTCAGTGAACGACTGTCTCCCCCTGAAACAGTCAGTGAACGAATCAGTCAGTGAACTACTGTGTTTTCATGTGATTTTCAAGGCATAATTTTCACTTGAACTGTCAACCACATCCACAGAAAGTCATGAATATGTCAATGAACTGAGCTGAAACCTGAAACGTTCAGCCGTGTATCAGTTCAGGAAGTTGGAGTCGCAGGCTCCTCCCGCCAAGCACTGAATGATTCGATGATTCGGTGAATGAATCTTTTGAATGAATCTTTTTAGTGAACTGATTCTAGTTATTCATTGCATCTAAAAGAACTGCCGTGCCCATCACTACTGTCTGACAAAGTGAAGCAGGCTGCAAGATCTCAAAAAAAAAAAAAAAAACATATGCCACGATCCAAAGAAATTCAAGAAAAAATGAGAAACAAAGTGATTGAAATCTATCAGTCTATTACAAAGCCATTTCTAAGGCTTTCGGACTCCAGCGAACCCCAGTCAGTGCCATTATCCACAAATGGAGAAAAGTGGGAACAGTTGGGAACCTTCCCAGGAGTGGTCGGCCTACCAAAATTACACCAAGAGCACAACAAGGACTCATCCAGGAGGTCACATAAGAACCCAGAACAACATCAAAAGAACTGCAGGTCTCACTTGGCGCAGTTAAGGTCAGTGTTCATGACTCAACAATAAGAAAGAGACTGAGCAAAAATGGCATCATCGGAGAGTTCCAAGGTGAAAACCACTACTGACCAAAAAGAACACAAAGGCTTGTCTCACATTTGCCAAAAAACATCTTGATGATCCCCAAGACTTTTGGAAAAATATTCTGTGAACTGATGAGACAAAAGCTGAACTTTGTGGAAGGTGTGCGTCCAGTTACTTCTGGCATAAAAACAACACAGCATTTGATAAAAGAACGTCATAACAACAGTCAGACATGGTGGTGGTAGTGTGATGGTCTGGGGCTGCTTTGCTGCTTCAGGACCTGGATGACTTGCTGTGATTGATGGAACCATGAATTCTGCTGTCTACCAGAAAATCTTGAAGAAGAACATTCGGTCATCAGTTCGTGACCTCAAGCTCAAGCGCACTTGGGTTATGCAACAGGACAACGACCCGAAACACTAGTAAGTCCACCTGTGAATGGCTAAAAACAAACAAAATTAAGGTTTTGGAGTGGCTGAGTCAAAGTCCAGACTTAAATCCAATTGAGATGCTGTGGTGTGACTTTAAACGTGCAGGTCGTGTTCGAAAACCCTCCAGTGTGTCTGAGTGAAAACAATTCTACGCAGAAGAGTGGGCCAAAATTCCTCCACAGCGATGTGAAAGACTCATCGCCAGTTATGGCAAACGCTTGATTGCAGTTATTGCTGCCAAGGGTGGCACACCCAGTTGTTAGGTTCGGAGGGCAATGACTTTTTCACATAGGGTCATGTAGTGTGTTGTCCTGACTACAAAGGATAATGTAGCATGTACAACCAGGTAAATTCTCCCTTGAGAAATGACCAAGAGTTGTATTAAGTTTGTTGACTTTAATGTGGCTCATCACTACACCTCACAGAGGCAGAGTGAAAACTATAAAATAAATAGAAAGACAAACAAAACAGCTTTAAGAGAAACATAGCTTCAGCACTGTATATACTTGTAAATAAAATGTTTTACCTTCGCATACATCAAAGGGTTTTACTGTAAATAGTTTTATATTTCAACTTATTAGCTATGCCTATGAAATTGTAATACTCACGACATTGCCTCTGCAGCATTCAGCTTGTGAATGAAAAGGAAAAAAGTCATACTGGAGATTTCTACTCCATAACTGGAAATGATGTAACAAAACCATCACACCAGAGCAAGATGTCCTTCAAAATAAAATGCCCTAAAGGCAATACATGTAAGTTTGGAGAGTTTTTTTCCCCTAATAAATAAAATCATCATTTAAAAACTGCATTTTGTATTTACACAGGTTATCTTTGTCTAATATTAAAATTTGTGTGATGATATGAAACATTTAAGTGTGACAAATATGCAAAAAAATAAGATATCAGGAAGGGGGCAAATACTTTTTCATCGCACTGTATGTACTATGTAGGGGTGTTAAAAAACACTGATGTATATCAGTATATCCCTTGGCTGATCAATTATCCAACTTGATCGATTTAAAATCAAATTCGATTTATATCACCGTCCATCAGACACAGCTTTATTTTGAAATCCTTCCTGCATGCTCATTGTCCAACCACACTGTTTACTGTGAGTTCAAACAGGCTGGTGATGAGCTAGCGCCTTGAAAAGGTGGGGTTAGGGTTAGGGCAAGGGAAGGTGCTAGAGACACGGGACCCAGACAGGCTTGTTCAAAAGGGTGTAATTAGTGGGTGTAGGTGCAGGTTTGAAGGTTGTAGGACATGTGGTTAATGAGATATAGGGGTTTAAAAGTGTGCCCTAGGGTTACAACAGGAAAGGGGGTTTCTACCGGGGTTAGGGGAAGGGAAGCTGGGTAACAACAGTTCAGATAAAAAGTAAATAAATAAATAAATAAACACCAGGGACAACTGTCCAGATTCAACAAAGACAAGTTCAACCCACATGGAAAACTGATCTCCTCTTCTTTTGCAGATCAGCTCTTTAGCTCTGTTGTAACATCTTATATAGATGCCGTAGGTAAACAGAAAATGAGAAACCTGCGGTTCAGTGTCTGTTTGGATACTCTGAGTGTATTTTTGCATGTCACAGTTGACTTATGAGCTACACAGAGGACAGAAGCTCTCTCTTCTCCCTCTTCACTAATGAAGCCACTCATTTCAACTTTGTACAAATCCCTCCATTTATTAAAAGTTAGGTAAAAGAAAATGAATCAAACTTTTTACTGGATTAAACATGTGTCATCTGCAGCACGATCTCATAATGTCACAAAAATTACACATGAACTACATTATATTTATAACAAAGAATAAATGGATGAGCAATGCAAATATAACTTTTATAGCCATAATAGTTGTAAATGTATTCAAAAAGAAATTTACAAATAGAAAAAAAAAACAAAGACAAAATTTTTTGCATTTTAAAGGTTGCAAAAAAGGTACAAATTAATACTTTAAACTAATCAGAGTACAGAAAATGGTTCTAAAACTATGAGTGTTAAGTTCTTGGATTTTTTGGTATTCAGAAGTCACCATGTTTAAACACGAATACTCTTGATTTTATTTGTTATGCAAATTTTATATCAAGTTCATTAATTCCAAGCTTCATTTATAAAATGTATTATGTTCAAACTGCAGTTTTTAAGGCACAGAACTGTAAAAATCTATTTTCTTACCATTTGAGCAACGAAGCACTTTTAACTGCTTTTCTTCTTACTATAATGCAAATGTTAAATTGGCTCATATATCCCTTGAAAAGCCTCAAAATCGTATCTTATCCATCGCGTATTGTGACTTTGTAATATTTGCAAATATCATATCATTGTGCAGACAATTCATACTGTATCATATTGTGATAAAACTGGTGATTTACACCCCTAGTGCGTAAGTATATACGTACTGTATGTAGGTGTTCAAATATGTACTTATGAACTTGTTTTTCCTCTAATAGAGACTGGTATTCAGGCCCCTTATTAAAACAAGGGTCATGGTTCAAACAAGCAAATAATGACAAAAAGGTTAAGGTGATTATTCCTTTGTTTTTTTATTTTGAACAGTGAAGGTTTTAAGGTGCAGTTTTTCCTCCCTTTTTGGCGCAAATACAAGGAAAAGTGAGCAAAGAGAAAAACAAGATAGGAGAAAGGGGAAAGCTGAGGCGGGGGCTTCTAAATTATAAAAGAACACAAAATAGTGAGTTTTTATCTAAAGAGAAGCTGGGAAGAGCCTACACAGTGTGCAACAAGAGAGTTTCTTGCCCAAAAAAAGTCCTCTAAGCTCATATTCCTCGATCAAAGGGCAGTTTTACACAATTGAGTCTTGTTTTTTGTCGACCATCAATATGAGACAGAGCAGACATCTTCACAGACTACAAAGTGATCCAAGGACATGGATAACAATGAACTCAGACCCCAGTCATTGATCCAACACATAACCAATACCCAGTGTTAGCCTAAGCTGTTTTTCTCTTATAAGTTTTGATAAAGATATCCATGACACATAAAGTTTCTTGCTTAGCTTTAAAATCTGTAAAAGCTTACTGCTCTTTATATCTGGAGGTCTGTGTAAGGAAAAAAGAGAAAAATATGATAAAACCTTTCTTTTTATTTTTATCAAAGAAGATTGCTTTAAGGATTATTTAGTTTGAAGAAATAGTGAAATTGTAATTGAAAATACAGAAAATATAAAACTAAACCATAAGGGCCAGATCTACTAAAGGTTTGCATGTATAGAAACACGTGCAAACTTGACAGTGCACCCAAAGCTGATCTACAAACAGGGTACACCGAGGATTGCATCTGTCAAATGAGCAAAATAGCATGTGCAGTTCGTTTAGCATGTTTTTCTTCATGAATATGCAGAATACATGCAGATTATCAGAACATGCAAAATACTGGCAGAGGAGATGCAAATCTAATCATTTAGCACCTGCAATCTGATTTATCAAACCTGCAACTGATTGCGCTCAGTGTTTTTGCATCTATATTTAGCACATTTAAAGGCCAGGTGCAAATTGGCACAGAACAGAGGAAGAGAATCTTCCATGTGCATGTCAACATGTTTGGACTGTCATAAACAGCATTAACCGAATATGTTCCATCATTGACTGAATTTTTTGATGAATAACGGAAAGATTTGGAGGCTGTCTGTTATTATGATGGACTGGAAAAAGAGGGACAATCCAATCTGCCATCATACTTATGCAGAAACACACGTAAAGTAAACCCTCTTTGTTTTGTGCTCTTAATACATCATAGAGGAGGTCATTTAACCTATAAGATGCCCCCATAGCCAGCATCACTCTGTTTGTCACTCAGAGCTGACTGCGCCACACTCCTATGTCTTTCTTCAGTGAGCAGCTCGTGTTGCCACAGCCTGAAGGTAAATCCATCAGATGCTGCAGTATTTCACCCAGATGTGTTTTGGATCAAGTATGAATTCAGCATTTTTGAAACATTGGCCAAATATTGCAACAAACATCAGACCAGCAGATTTTATCCCTCCAGCCCAGCACACAATTTGCATTTTCATTCAAAATTTTGAAGTATTTCCAAACAAAGCTAGTGTCAGACATCTTGTTGTGTGTCTTATTCAGATAGCAAAGATAAAAGTTACTGTTCTAAGTCCCAAACCGTCTGTCAGACTGCCGAAGCAGTTCAAATGTTAACACAAGAACTGCTACGGCAGTCTTGGGACGTTTTGGGACCTGACCTGCACTGTGAGGGCTGAGAGCTTTTGCCCTGAATGTGAGCTGTAGTCACGCTGCGCTCTCCGTGGTGCTGATCCTGTTAATAGTACCATTTGTCAATCTCATTTTCTAATTTTTACTAAATATGGTGAATAAAACACAACCATAAACATTTTAAGTTAAATTCACACGAGATATTAATAATGTTTTTAATCCTGCCCAGTTTTCACTGGTATATTCTGTAATGTTATAGGCCTACTGCATATTGAAGTATTTTGCACGCAGTGTGTAATTATGTGAATGCTGTCATTTAGATCATATTGGATTGGAATCGGAAAAGGAAAATTAAAAATGACAAATAAAAATATGGCATGCAGGAAAAGTGACAACCTTGGCCGTCAAAATGACAGACAGCAAAAAAGGCTACCATAATCTCTAGTCAGATAGAGAAATAGTAGAGACATATCATCTATCCAGCAATGCCAGTTTTGAGCTGTGTGCTTTTCACAGATGACCTCTTCTGCCAATGCTGAGATGTCTCTGCTGGAGTTCATCAGTGTGTTTATTTGCCTCAAACTCCATGACTTCAAACTTCATCTTGGTTTACGGCCAATCTGCTCTCCCAAACTCTCCATAGTGACAGCCAGAAGCACCCGCAAAATCCTCCTTTAAAGGGGGCGGTCAGTACCACTTCTGCACCTGTTATCAATCGCGCACGCAGTCTTAGTAGAGCACCCGCAACACACTCACTAATGGCATGCCCAATTTTTTAGGTTGCACATGCAATTTTGTGCTCATCATATATATATATATATATATATATATATATATATATATATATATATATATAGATGTATATCTTTTTTTTAATTTATTTATATACACAGTCTATGTTTATGTACATTAATAACATCTATACATATCAATACATCCATAGATGTATACATCCAGGCAGAGACAAAAGGACCAAAAGGAAGAATTTATGATAGATTTATGAATGATCATAAATCTGTCCTCATCATATTTGTCTTTGCTGAATATAAATTTATTTGGGGTTAGCCCCATGAGATGTGGCATCTTATTTTCAAGAGGGTCCTCATGTCTATATGGTAGTAAAGGTATTTATTATGGAGGTATAATCAATAACAACCACAGATAGAGAGGTCATTTAATATTAACATTAATATCTATTTTAACTATAAACTGGAGAGGAAAGATTTTGATTAATATAGCAGCATCTAGCTGTATTGCCATTAAACTGGGTTTAACTGGTCTAAAAGTATGAATTTATGATTTCCCAGGACTGAACCACTTGCATTAAAAGAAAAACAATAACACAAAAAGCATTTTTCGATGGAATGGATATTTTCGCTCCACTTCCGGCATGTTTTGTCGAGTTTGCTCTACTTTACACCATCGCAGTAACTCCTGCATAAGACATTATCTGATTGGTCCTGAGTGAATGTGATTGACAGCACAATCATCCAGTTACCTGCTGGATATACTTTTGAAAGTTTCTGCCCAGTTCCAAACCCTTGCTCTGGGCTATTGCCCAGATGGACTTGCAAAATACTATATTCAATGGTCTATCATGTGTGTCAGGTTAATTGTATGTACTGTATGTGCATAATAAAATATGTACATAAGCATGTGTGAATGTATCTATGGATGTGTGTCTTCCATTTGTAACCAACTTCTGATCCTTTTTGACCTTTGCATATGTCACAACCTGGCTCAATGGCCATGACAAAAAGATGGAAGGAGTGAGTTTTCAAAAATAATCAAATTCATTACAAATGAAAGTAAAGTGAACCAACTAACAAAGAAGAAACTAAATAAATGTGCGTGGAACTGGGACGTAGAGAGCAGGGATCAGAGCGAGAGACACAGGTCACTGAAGGCCAGCTTTTATAGAGAAGGTGGAGCATTGGGCCCAGGTGCTCCACATCTGAATGATTTTTCCAAGCCAGTCCAGTCACCTCGGATAGAACAGATATGATTAAATCCTCTTTAAATATATGAACCGGGGCCGTCACACGTATAAGCTGTAGAGTTATTGTCCACCCACTGTACTCTGCTTTTGTGTCCCCAACTGAAATCTTTGTTTTGTTCTGTTTTTTTTTTTTTTTTTTTTTCTTTGGTCCAGATGGCATGTCTTAAAATGCGGACTCAAATACGTAGATGACAAGCATAGATGTGATGGTGGTGGTGAGAGGGTCACCATGTACTACCTTGAATTAATAGATAACAATCAATACTGCCACCTTTTTTCCCAGAGGAAGGTCATTTGAGTTTGGAGCAGTGGCGGCTCCTGAAAAATTTCTCACGGGGGGCAACAGTTGTAGTGATGGCTAAGATGACCCATTCAATGGGTAAATGAATAATTAAAAAAGTCAGACTGCTAACTCTACAGTGTTACACTGCATTGTTTAATTTGGTTTTCCTGTTCAATCACCGGATGGCAATACCGGACATAACATACATACTGTACAATATTTTTGTATACCTATATCAAGATAAATGTCTAAAATACAATAAATTTGATTCCACAGTAAACACTTACTTATTGGGTGGTCCCAAATAACTCTTTAAATACTATAGTTATTACAGGCCACCGGGCCTTTTTTTGTCAATCAGTGTGTCAGGAAATGTGCTATTGACTTCATTTTTTCACCCTATGTTCATGAGAAACAAACGTAAACAATTCTGGCAAGTATTTATCATTCTTATGTTATAAATGATTAAAACAGTGTGTAATTACAAGAAAAGAAAATTCATTTGAATTTTCAACAGGTTTCTCTTTATAAACAATGTAAATAAACATGTACAAATGCCTTTTGAGATGACGAAAAATAAACTTAACCCATTAACATACTCACAGACAATTTTGTTTGCCTGCAGCATTTAGTGTCCATGGCCCAGTTTGTTTTATTAGACCATGTCCAGGCGTTTTTTTGTTTTTTTTTTACTGACAATAAGTTCCTGAAGCAGTTCCTGTCCAGATCAAGACGGAGTCCAAGATTGCAATGGCTTGCAATCCTCACACATCCATGAAGTGCTTTTTCTGCACACAGTGCACTGCTTCCTCCCCAGGCTTGCTTTCTGTCATTTCTCAATATGCTCTCTTTTGTTGTTCTTTGAGGGAGTTGTTATCGATTCTTAACTGGAATTTGCCTTTACTTCCCACCCTTAGTCTTAGGTCGTGTTGACACCAAAAGGTCAGTTTTCTGATTGGAATTAAAGCGAGGAGGATACATTGTTGCAATTTCTCAATCAGTCTGGTTCGCGTTCGCAAAAGCCAAACTCAAACAGTCCAAAAATTGTCACATGGCAGCAAATGCCGTTTGGTGATTGCTTATACAGTTCAGGCGGGTAGACAACAAATCCCTCGCAATTTTTACTGTACATCATGGAGCATCATCTGCTTATTTTCATGTTGGTGCTGATCTGGACTGCATATCAGCAGACTTTAACGGACCGCACATATGAATGGCTGGTAAGACTGCGGCATTTAAATAATGTATTAATACACGCACGTCGCAGAAAACACTCTGCAATCGGACGGTCATATCACAGAAGACGACAGGCAATAATGAGAGACCACCACGATGTTTTTTCTTTTGCCATACAAGCACGACCAGTGAGGTAAGTGGACAATAAAAAGTTCACAGTCAACTACATGTAAAAATCATAAAGTTGGCTCATCATAAAAGCAGTTCTTGTTTACTGAATCCATGCATCTCCCTGAATAAATGAATAGGTCTGCCCCTATACTCTAGGCTACAAACATGAAAAATGTATTAAGCTGCTCTCCTATCATCAAAAATAAATATTAGCCTATACATATTATTAATAACAACATAGTGACAATAAATGAACACCATGTTAAATAATATTTTGCTGTAAAGCTAAAGCTAAAGTCAAACATCTGGCCTAGATGTTTAACCAGAGGCTGAGTATTAACATTTTATTGTTTTTTATATTTTATCTATTCTTTTTAATATTTCACCTAAAAACTGTGGGATGTGACGTGTAAAACGGTGCACTTCCTGTGATTGGTGTGGATGGGGTTCACACCAGAAGTAAACCGCTCTAGAGTTCACTTGATAGCGGTCCGAGACCACCCCTACCAGGCGGACCGAGGTAAACGCTCCAGAGTTCAGTTCAACTGGACTAAACAAGGCTGGTGTGAATGCAACCTTAGTGTGTATGTATATATTTGCACGTAACAGCGAATATACGGCAAAACACGGCAAAAATTGGTATATATACGGCAAAACACAGCAAAAATATGGCAAAAAAAACAACAAGAAAACACTCCAGAATGATACTAATGCTATTATTTACAATATCTGTACACTATTTGCTCCGAAAATACTGATAAACCACCGATAAATCACTCACATGTATCACTTTAATCATCTCTCCTGAGCACGCGCGCTGTACTGCTCGTCCTAGCAGGCATCAGTGCGTATGACGAAATCACGGTGGGGCAAGCCCTCCCAGAGTCCATAGAAATACATTGTAAGGTCCAAAATTTGAAAAAAAGAGTCTCAACGTGTAAGTCTTTGAGAGTGCCTGGGGTGAATTTCAATAGGACTGAAATCGCCCAAGGGGGCAGGGCTGCTGGTTGGACAGTGACATCGCAGCGATATTCAGGCTGCTGATTAGACAATAATATGAAGACTTATACCCCTTTCACACTGGCCAAAAAACCTGTGTAAATCTGCCAACAATCGGCTCCTGTCCGCAGTTTGAAAGGGTCTAATCAGCATTTCGACCTGGGTTGACTTACCCTGCAAGCGACGTGGGTTTTTACCGGCTCGTCTCCGACCGGCTTCGGTGAGAACATCACACCCAGGTCAAGCTGCTAAGTTACAGATGACGTTGGCATTACGTGCTCACAGCATAACATCGCGCCTGTCCCCTCTGTCTGTAACTTACGTGACTCTTTGCTATCTCATCAACAAATTCCATCCACCTTTGTATCATCAGCGCCGAGTTTGTACATTTTTAAAGAGGGACAAAAGTATGAAGTACAGAAAACCGTGTCCACGACGCCCATGCTCTTTTCCATTGTTTACGTGGTCGTGTTTTGTCACGCCGATGACATCATCAACGTGATGACATCAGCTTAATGCGCCAGAGGAAAAAAAACAGCCACGCAGCAAGTCTGCTGCTGAGTAGACCCGGGTCTGCTGGCACTTGCGGGTTAACCAGCGTTGAAAAAAAGACTGTGACCTGCGGATTTTAGTGTGAAAGCGGTATTAGACTGGCACAATAAACTCTTTTCTCTTTCTTTTTTCATGTGGCCTAAGGAGGACTGTGCACTATTGCCCACTATGGGCCAGCCGCCCCTGGTTTGGGGATGCAACTTAACTCCCTACACCAATTATCAGAAATGAGGCTGCCTGTTGAATTGCTGTATGACTCTTGGCTGGGAAAACTCTGAACTTGTTGCTGAGCTGAGCCCAAAGGTGAGTCATGGAAGATACAAAGAAACACATACATCAGGGAACAGATCCAGAGAAAAGTTACCTCTGACGTCTCTTTGTGGGCAAGTTCACTCAGTGAATCTTTTTCAACATTTGTTGAGATTTGCAGTGATTAACAACTCCATATTTAAAATTTTATAACTTAGTTTAGCATTCTACAAAACTTTTTTTTCTCCTCAAAAATAGTTGCAAGTTCCTTGAACAATCTGAGTGAAAACAGACAATTAAAAGTTTCATAAAGGCAAGATATTTTCTGAAGGCCTGTGGCTTCAGATTGCATTTCACCAAGCACAGGTTTTATTTTTCCTCTCACTGACAATGTTTCAGCCTTGGCATTTTTATGACATAGCCCAGAGCTTTCACTCCTCTCTGCACACCTTCTTGATAACATGAAAATTAAACATCACGGCACACTTTCAACCCGCAGACACTCATAAAAGTCCAGGAAAATTCTGCCGTACTCATTTCAAAGTTCTTGTAATAAAGTGTGCATAATGTGTCCATCATTAATAGTTAATAATGATGAAAAATGAGGTGCTAACCCTGAGATTATGAAAAGCAGCTCTTGCACAGTATGATGATTTCAGATATTTCATGTATATATTTGTGGTATTTGATAGAAATATAATTTTAATGCTTTCTCATTAATCAGGCACTGATTTTAAAATACAACCAAGATACTTATCCAACTGACAGGCCACAAACATTTAGTGGTGGAGTCTGTAGTTTTTCAACCAGGAGGTCAAGTGTTTATTTTCCAGATTCTGCAGTCAGATGTCAATGTGTTCTTGAGAACAACACTTTTAAACACACTTCTCCTACTGCTTTTTCAATGACTTGTACATGTGAATGAAAGCTTACAGTTGTAATCAGCTCATACTAATGGATACCTTACAAAGTTATCTCAACCACCTGTAAGTAAATGTGGTATGAATGGGTAAATTTAACCTGCAGATTAAAAAGTGCTTTAAGTGGTCAGATGTTGAAGGAATACAAGCACGCCCATTTACTATTAACAGTGCATTTACCCCTTTAAAAAGCTTCAAACACCACCTGCAGACTGCACAGAAGCATGAGGTTTAAGTGATTTTACCCAGGAAACATTTGAAGCCATTTGATGGTGGTCACCACATTAGAAATGCTGTCTCAATAAGAATGAAATCTACATTGATAATGATGATAAACTTTGGGCTTATTTATTTGATATGGCACAGCAGGATTAATAGGTCTCACCTGCCAGCCATTGCATTTTTTCAAAGGTGTAGTTACTCCTCCTCCACACTCCAACCTCAGTGGCACTAATGAAACCTTAATGCCAGTTGCCACTAGCCAAAACAGACAAAGAAGTCAGAGTCTGTGTTAAACATTGCATAAAAACTGTAAAATGGTAAATTCAAGGGAATGGAAATGAAATGGTTGGTTTTACAATTTTAAGAGTTCCACTAGATCTTATTCCCAAACATAAAGCCTACATTTTGGTGGTCTCCTTGTGGTTTGATTTTTATTTTTACCCAGGGATAACATGGCTGGTTTTATTTAAAAATCCAGAAAATATCTTGAGCTCTCTTGAAAAACAAAAACAAACAAATAATAATAAAAATAAATGTTTAAATACAAAAATGTAAGAGTACAAAGAAGGAGCATGTATGTCCTCCCGGGCTTCTGTGATGCTGTACACATTTTTAGGAATATGATACTGGGCCCACAAATGACCACAAATTCATCCATTAATTGATGCATTAGGTAATCTTTTTTTGCATGTCTATTTTCGATAAAAATAAACAATACACAAATACTGTAGTATAGTATCTCATGCATGAGTTCATTCATTCCTTCATGTAGAAGCTATTGCAAAGGTTCTCAAAGGGTACCCCATATTTGGTGGGCCAGAGTTCAGTTCTCTGGTCTGTACTTGTGTTCCTGTGAGCTTTCACACCAGCCTTAATCAACTGAACTTTCCAAAAAGGAGGCCCAAAATTTGTTTGGTGAGGTGTGAAAGAGACTTTATTGCATGCTTTTTTTACTTCAAGCTAGCTAACATTGTCACGCAGGCAACGTTACACCCTCTTTGCACTATTATCTGCTGTGAAATGCTGGTCAAAATGTTTCCCTTTATATCCTTCCAAATAGGAGGTATGCAAATATGCATAATCATATTGGTAGCTGCTTCACTCTATCTTTCTATTCAAACCTATTGTCACTTCAAGTCTTTCTGATTAAAACTCGCAGCCACTACAGTCCCCCAATGTTTAACAGCAGCCCTGACCCTGCCTCTTTCATTCACAGCTACCACTAAAAGACACTAACCCCTTATAAATCCCTTTAGTCATCATAATACAGACCCATCCACATTTATCTGATAGTTGAGAACTTAACACAAAGAGACAGCTACTTAAAAAAAATAAAAAAGTCTTAAAATTATAGAGGCAAGTTAAATACTCAAGATCTCACCCAGACCATGACCCAAACTATTTTCCCCTAGGCTGAGAAAAACCATCAGAAATTAGAGCATTTCATCAGTCAAACACTCCATCTGAATGCTTATCTGAGCAAGTGTAAGCCTCCTTATATTACCCTTGCTCTTAGCGCTGGGAGAGGTTGTCAGATGATGCAAAGAAAAGCCTTCTAAGGGGTAAGCATTAGTGACAGAGAGGGTTAGAGAGTAAAAGGGAGAGAAAAAAGAGCAAAAGATAGAGAACGTATGAGTCTATGAGGTTATTAAGAGAAAAGAACAATTGATTCTGACAGAGGGCAGTGTGGTGGAGGTGCTGACAAGAAAGGGGCCTATGCTGAGAAACGCTTTAAAGGTGAATGGTAACTGATTCCCTTGTCTTCTCTGCTGCAAAATAAGCATAATGTTACCACTTCTGCAAGCCATTCTTAATACAGCACTGCGCACTCTGAAGTGCAAGTCTATAAGGACATTTGCACATTTTGTTGCAAACCAAACACAGCAGCACATGATATCCACCGTGACATTTTAAGAGAACCGAGCTTCAGCAGCAGAGTCTAAAATAGTATTATTTTGCCTTTTCAACATCCATTGTTAGTGGACTGTCTGTGCTGTTGCTGCTTTGGAGCCCTTTAGGCAGAATATAATTTGAATCAGTTGTCTGATTAGTACGACCTTGGGAACTGTCTTCATTCCACAGAGTATCTGACGGCAACTGAAGATTGGTGTTAAGTTTCGTCAACACTCCTTGGAGCAAGTCTGGAATATGTTAATTAACTCATTGATTGAGGTGGGCGGTTCATTATAAAAGCAGAAGTTGAGGTCTCTGGTGTGGGAAGACAAAAAAAAAAAAGAAGTGCCGTGCATATCAATAGCTGAGTAGCTTCTGCAGTCCATATTCTCTCTTCAAGGACACTTTTAGAATCTGTTTTTCATCAAGGCCATACATGTGAAATAAACCAACTAGCAGTGCTTTTGCCTCTGATACTCATGCATTAATTACTGAATATATGGTACTTGCAAGAGGGGGAAGTACAACAGGGATTTTTTTTCTTTTGAACTCATTTAAGAAACTGGGTTAAGCTTTTAGTATCCGTACCATTGCCTGCTTATTCAAGCATAAGGACACCAAACTTAAGACAGTCTGTCTACCATTATCGAGGAGTTTTGAGGCTTAACAAATGTATTCCCTTTGTTGTCCACGGTATGTCACAAATGTAAAGTGAGAAGCATGCCTTTCTTTTATTTTGTGTCAACAGGATGCTTATTTTTTCTCTTTCAACCCAGCTGCCGCTCTTTTCCTCTCCAACCTTGGATTGGCACACTGTGTAGGAGATGGGCTCCGACGTCAAGTAAGAAGTAATTGAAAAGTGCAGAAAACAAATCTTTTCAATCACATTCTGAAGGCTTTGTCCTCTCGCCGTGGAGGCAAATGTGTCGATTGCAAAGCTGAGCACGTCACATTTCTGAAAAAAAAAGAAAAACACTCACAATAGTCAGGCTTTGTGGGATTGTCACACTGCTTCTACAGCTTGTTTGTCACCATATATGTATAAAAAAAAAAAAAACAATAAGCACAGCTAGTGCAAATCAAATCCAACTGCCATGGGTTTCTGTTCGGTTATCCCTCACGTTAAGTTTCTCTTTCTCTCAAGGATGTTGTTCATTATTATAAGATAAAGATTAAGCAGTAGTGAGTGCACAGCTGTAATAAAGGCTCCTCTGATGTCTCACATCACTCAAGGTCACACAAAAAGATGTACACTTGCATTTTATTTTTAAATGAGACTCCACTACCTTTTCATAAACATTTCTCAAGGATAATTTTAGTTCACCTGTCTGTTCATTTTTTAGATATGATAGAGACATTTTTGGGTAGTGGCAGTTTCCTTTATTTCTTTTTTTTTTAATATATGTTACGTAAGGAAAAACACAACAAGTATAAAATGTCGTGCAGTTTGCTATTGCTTAAGATGCCTGTGGTGAGTGTCTCTAAATATTTGTCTATATTAATCTGGACTGATCAATAGCCTGCTGCCAGCCATGACAGTTAATGGGACACAGACAGAATTACATCAGACTGTAGATAGACACCAACACATATTCTGTGCAGTAAGGATTAAAAGAGGAATTAATGAAAAAGACATGCAATAAAGCCATGCATAGAAGATATACAAAAGCAGTTTGCTTTAAAACATGAATAGGGGTAACCATGGGATTCCATCAAAGGGATAGTTTGGAGGGTTTGACAGTTTAGATGGCCTTTGCCGGAACATTAGCCACTGTGAGAGAGAGAGGTTCTGCATCTGCACAGAAAGAGCTGACAAGGAAGCTGAGGTTGTATATTACTACATTTGGAGCCACCATGCTTGAAAACAAGGCACAAAAACAGTGAAAAGTGATTGCAAACTATATTCAACACATTCACATCAAATACTTACCAACATAAAGCTGCTTTATTTAGGCAGTCGGTACACACCATAGCCAATCTGTCCTTCCACCAGCAGCATGCCGACCAGCTACAGTCTGCAGACTTCACAAGAGAAAATAACTGCTTACAAACAGGATCATTGGGCAATTTTGCAGCAAATATAATGGTCATTTACTTTGGATACTTGTCAATAAATGTAGGCACTGAGGAGAAACTTCTGTAGAAAGAGAGTCTACAGGTCTGGATGAAACATTGAGGAAACTGCTATTGGGAACTGGAGGATCTGAGAAACCAATGTTACATGTTAATGTAGATGTGTAAACTGTGAGCATATGCCAAACCAGACAAAATACCAGTGTGACTACAAAAAAATCACTTCAGGATGTTTCTGAATCAGAAGTTATCAATCTTTTGGACATTTCTCTACAATCTGCAGCTCTCATCATACAGAGCCTCCCAACTGTGGGAACACTTAGACTAGTACAGACCAGATTCCAATTCTTACAAACTGGTAGATTGAAACTGAAGACCCCATAAATGTTTATTTTCAAATAAAATAGTCAGCTTACACTGAATTTTTAATGTATAAAGACAGTCATGGCTCTGATAAGAAGTTTACTTGATGAAATCACACTGTATGGTCAACGTTGAGGAGTAAACTGAGCAAGAATAACGCACAAGATAACCTTTAAACATTTGTAAATTCAGCACTTTACACTTCTGTTTATTTTCAGTCATGAAGCTCTAGCTTCCATGCCAAGTCTTTCTGCACAGAATAGCTGATCTCCATCACTGTGGCTAATGTTCAGGCAAATGCCATGTTCCTCACACAACCCCACTTTAAACATCTTGAACCATCCTTTCCAAGTGTTGTTTCTTCATCTGTGGAAAAGGATTTGATTGATGTGTTGTTGTGTTCAGTATGCATTATCCCTCTGTTTCTGCTGCTTGACAGAGAAAACTAGTGAGTGCAAGATAAGAACAATGAAAAACATTAAAAAAATTGTTGAAGTGGCAATATTGTTTCATTTTAAACTTGGTTTGGTTTTCTTTCACTCTTCACTTTGCCAAGCTGACCAAAGCCCATTCATTGTTCCATAATATAGTCACTCGTCACTAGCTGGAGCATGAAGTGTGATCTTGTCATCCAGCCCCTTGTTGCACTACGACCCAGATATACACAAATAGATCTAGTAATAACACTGTTTCGCTCATAGCAGCTCTGCAGTATTTCGAGGGATAGAATACATAAAATAAAAAATGAAAATTGTGTATTAATCAGAGAGATTTGTAACCGTATTCTGCATGGACTGGTAGATTTTAGCCTGTTTGGAGAACTGGAGGCTGGTAATGCTAGTAATGCTAACGTTAGCCATTTCATGCTTGATATTGTCAGTAAAAGCAGTGTAAGCTTGCTATCTGTTGTTGTATTGAGCCTAATCCAAGCCACAATGCCCAGCTTTTTTGGTCCTTGTTTGTTTGGGACAGCTTTCACATCCACTGCAAACTGAACTGGTTTGCTCAGAGGTGAACCGTTACCCCTGTTTTTAAGTGGACCAGAGATCAGTTCTTTGGTCCACACCAGAATTCCTCTGCACTGTTACACCAGTCCAAATCAACCAAACTTTCCAAAAAAGTGAACCACAGTTTGTTCTTTTTCACTTCTCCTTTTGCAGAAGACAACAGCACTGTTTCTGTTTCTCCTCTACCTGTTGTCAGTTTTGGTACAGACCTGAATGTAGGTTAGGTAAGCAAAGCCATGTGATTGCAGGCATGAGGTTAGCAGATTTACCGAATGACATTATAGAGAGGACTGCAACTCACTGGAAATATTCCTGTTATGTTGAATTTTAGGACAAAGGGGCATGAGCAACATCCACGTGAAATTTAAGTTAAAAACCTTGTGGTATTGTTTCAGTGACACAGAATCCACACGCTGTCGATTTTGTGAAACACACAGTATTGCAGCAATTTCACACTGGATGTGTTTGGCTAAATTTTGGCTGCATGTCCCTGCTTTGAAATTTCAACTCAATATAAAGTCACTGTCTCCTTAATAGTTTATGTTTTACATAAATACCTGTATAGAAGGTATAGATGTTCCCTTATGTACAAGTCTTTGTCACCTTTGTGTTAGGAAAAACATGAAATATAACTCTTTTTTACACATTGTTCTTCTCAGACTGACTGATGAAGGTATCAAAATTTTATTCCCACAGCCCACCTCTTAAAATGTATTCTTGTCTTCGTTGGTTAAAAAAGTTATCAATAATTTTGTCACAGTTTTCTACATCAAAGTATTTTAGCCAAATTGCTCATCAAGGAAATGAACACTGAACATATTTGTATGATAACACATGATTAACTGGCATCATGGACAATATATGAAGCTTTGTATAATACAATTCTATGAATTGTTTTGTGGTTTTAATGCACATTTTCAAATTTATTCAACAACAATTATTTTTCATGGCCCCTATTGATAGGGGCATCAACCCAGTGGTGTTGTGCTGTACCTGTATATTGCAATTCCATGTATCATAAACCAAATACAAAACATACTGCGGTATGAAGAGACATGGCAGGGAGCTGAACAGAGCTAATGTGATATCAGTGTATTCAACTCCCTAGCTCAAAAATAACCTCAAGTCAACTGCCCTTGTGTTAATTGTTGTCTTTTTTCCACCATTTAAAACATACAAACTAATAGTGTTACAGGAAAAGACAAACAAAGATATTTACACATTTGTACAGTGCATCTTTTTTTCCACACTAATTAGCTTAAAACTGGCAACACGGTAGGCCCTCCTTTGAAGCCCAAAGTAAACAGGATGTTGTGCAGATAACAGGAAGGTATTGCATGGTAAAAAGAAAAAAACATACACGCAAGCTTTTGTCTTCTCTTTGACCATCTGGGGAGAAGCTGCCTGACAGCAGAGCCAAAGCAGAGCTCTGCAGTGCAGCACTAGCACCATCTGTTGGAGAATCTGAGGAAAACCTTCTCGTCTCAATCCTGACTACATCTTAAAGACAGCAAAAAAGACACAAGGCCAGTTTTGGTTCATAGCTTCCATTCAACAACTTGAGAATGCTGTGGTGAAATTTATAATCAAAAAAAAATATCTTGTGCCTACCCAAAACTTTATCATAGAACCCTGGTCAACCTTTGAGTTCAAGACAAAATATTTTCAATCTTTTATATTCATTTATTTTCACAGAATATTTTGGAACAAAAATGTGACCTTAAGCATTGCTGTACGGGTGAATGGATCATTCAAACACAGAAAGGCACATAAGCACAAATGATTATCTGTAAGTGGAAAAGTCTTACTTTTGATTTTTTTTTCTTGTGTCCTCTTGTGGCCCTACTGCTGTACCTTTAAGGTCCATCATTTAGCTTCTGTTAATAATTTCAGACTCTTGGTTTCAAGGTAGTCTTCCAGAAAACCTGAAATCAGTGTTGTGTCTTCACAATCCCTGATAACGCTGCTGTGATGGTTCAACTAAAGAGAACCTTTTATGTCACTCAGCTGTTGAGTTGGCAATCAAATGCAGATCACACAGCTGTTTTTTTGTTTTGTGAATGGTTTTCTCATCAAACCTGTCCAGCACAGGTCTGTTCTTTAATTTCTGCCTGACTTTGTTGACATTTTTGCGTTAAGCTTTCACTCTGTGAAATAAGCAAATGATCATGCAGTTCCGTTTGCGCCCGGAGGTGTGTTTGTTTGAGAATGAGGAGTGTCAGATGCAGTGCTGGTGTGTTCCTATCTTGAGGACGGAGGAAATTACTGCACTCTAAACCTTCTTAAACCTTGTCTAAACGTTGGTGTCTCAAGAGTGGCAATTGTGTATTTTGTTCTTGACATGAACTGCAGCCTGAATGCTTTCTCAAAGCAATGAGAATTGTGAATGAATAAATTTATCCATCCATCCATCTAATCAAATAATCTGACAATCAATCATTGAGGACACAGAAAATACCCAAACTTAACAACAGGAAATCAATGGAAATTTCATCAAGAAATATAAGTTTTATTTTGAAGTCTCATAAATGTAATGAACCCCTTTTAATATAAGCGTTCATACATACAACAGTGCATAGTTTGGGTGTGGGACTTCCAATATGACACAGTTTTAATTGATTTTATTCTAATTCTGGTGCTCACAATTTGATTTTTGATTTAATCCAATTAACAATTCAATGCATTGCTGTTAAAGGCGAATTCATACAGGGTTTGTATGATAAGATATGATGGTCTAAAGCCCCCCCAAAAATGTTAGATATAAAGCTTATGTACCTGTGATGTTCATTCAAATGAGTTCTGGCAGCACAGCTTGTGTTTTTAGTGGCGCAACTGATGCACCTCCTGCTCAGAATTTAAAGAGAGATGAAAATGTACATGATGTGTAAGGATGCAAATAAAATTTAGTGTAGAAAAATCAATTGATTTTATTTAGAAACAATTTAGAATCTTATCAATGAAATGGACTTATATGCAGACTGAATTTTTGAAGCACCTTCAGTACACAGTCCCTAAGACTGTCAGTGTTTTCAGTATTTTAGATTGATTAGCCAATTTTCAGTCTTGTCTTAAGGTTTCAGAAAGATGTCAGATTACAGATAATTGCATTGGACACACTTGGGCACAAACAAGGACTTGCAAGCATGATTGAAATTTATCAGTATACTTTTACTTCATTCACTAAGTATACAGACGCATAACCATAAACTCAATGTAGCAGCATTTGATCAGGCATCTGATACTACTCAGTGACGTTTGCCCAAAAAGTGTCTGTTTAAATCCTACTCAACCACAAATAAACACACTAAAACACAACTAGTATCATCAATAAGGTATTAAAAATCTTATCTCTACAGGTTTGTTTGATAAAACTATGTACAAAAATACTGTATTTCTTTACATTTCACATATAGCCCGGCTCCACAACTGGTTCTCAGATAACAGAACTATTTTTCTCATGATAGCATCTCAGTGTCTCAAGATCTTCAGAAAAAGATCTTAAGATGTTAATGTTAAATAAAATGTATGCATGTCCTCTTTTATGATGCTGTACTTTTTGAACATACTTATTTCATCCTGTCTGGTTCTGATCGTGTTTTTCTCCATCTAAGTTCAAATCTGCAGCATTTTATTAATAAATAAATCTGAGTGGCCAAGCACTTATGGAAATTTTGTCTGAATTTCTCATTAAGGAAGCAATGTTTGATCCCAAGGCTAGATGAGTTAAACATCACTGTCTTAAGATGCAGCTTCTGGGTTCTGTTAAAGTACTCAGAATGTAATGATGTACATGTCTTGTAATTTATGTTCTTTAAAAGATGGAATCCACACTGAAGGGCCGGTCCCAGCATTTATGCTTAACCTGTGCTCCTGTGAAGATGAATAAAAGGCTTTAAATGGAGCTCATTTCACTTTTTCTTAAGTGTTTTACAATATCATAATTCAGAACCTGTCAGCCCTGTTAGAGAAGAAGGTAAGGAGAGGAAATCCTTGCTCCTTGCTTTTGATCTGCTCTTTATCTGGGCTTCTGAGGGGATGATCAAGGTCAGGCTTTTTTTTATTAGGCTTCCATTGCAGAGAGACTGCTTAGAGATGTAACTGTCAGAGCAAGAGTTCCTATGTGCTTTCAATAACTGTTGATTTTTGGGGTTACTGTAACCCCAGTACATGCTGGAGCTCATTTGACTATGCAGTATGTGAAAGACAAATAATACAAGAAGATGCTGAATACTGGCTCTTTCTTGTTTTCTGGGTCAATCATCAAACTGTGGAGCGTCACTCTGTATGTAGCCTGGAGAGATACATACAGAATTCTGTCCTCTGAAGCCCCTGATATCAAATGTTATTACATCTTAATTAGTCTATTGGAAGGCAGTTGGTGATGTAGGTAATTAGTAAGACTGTTTAGTATCAGTACGTATATTGAGTGTTTTGCAAAGATATCACACTCCGTAAGGAAGTGGAAACCTACTGCAGTTCTGGGAATGTCTACTTGAGGCTGCCTGCGGAAAAAAAGAGGAGGTTACAGGCTTGTGTATGGGGAATACATATATATATATATATATATATATATATATATATATATATATATATATATATATATAAATAAAAATAACTCTTCTCTCACCCACCCCCCTCTCCCTGGTGGGGTGGGTGGCTGTTCATCCTCTTTAGCTCGGGTCCTCTACCAGAGGCCTGGGAGCTTGAGGGTCCTGCGCAGTATCTTAGCTGTTCCTAGGACTGCACTCTTCTGGAGTGAGATGTCTGATGTTTCTCCAGGGATCTGTTGGATCCACTTCTCCAGTGTGAGGGTCACTGCCCCGAGTGCCCCGATGACCACAGGCACCAATGTTGCCTTCGCCTTCCAGGCTTTCTCTAGCCCTTCTTTGAGCCCTTGGTATTTCTCTAGTTTCTCGTGTTCCTTTTTCCTGATGTTGCTATCACTTGGGATGGCTACATCAATCACAAAGGCTTTCCTGTGCTGCTTATCCACGATTACAATGTCCGGTTGGTTGGCCATTACCATTTTGTCAGTCTGTATCTGAAAGTCCCACCGGATCTTGGCTTGGCCATTCTCAATCACCTTGGGAGGTGCTTCCCATTTTGACCTTGGGTCTCTAGTCCATATTCTGCACAGATGTTCCTGTACACTATACCGGCTACTTGGTTATGGCGTTCCATGTATGCTTTTCCTGCCAGCGTCTTACACCCTGCTGTTAGGTACTGGACTGTTTCAGGGCTCTCTTTGCACAGCCTGCAGCTGGGATCTTGTCTGATGTGGTAGATCCGGGCCTCTATTGCTCTGGTGCTCAAGGCCTGTTCCTGTTCAGCCATGATTAGTGTCTCTGTGCTGTCCTTCAGTCCAGCCCTCTCTAGCCATTAGTAGGATTTGTTCAAATCAGCCACTTCAGCTATCTGTCAGTGGTACATCCGATGCAGGGGTTCCTCTAGATCCTCCTTCCCTGTCAGTTTCCACTGTCTGAGACATTCACTAAGCGCTTGATCTCTTGGGGCCATCTTCCTGACGTAGTCATGGAGCTTGGATGTTTCATCTTGGATAGTTGCTCTGATGCTCCAAACCCTCTGCCTCCTTCTTTGCGTTTAGTGTATAGCCTCTGGATACTGGACTTGGGGTGGAACCCCCCGTGCATGGTGAGCAATTTCCGAGTTCTAATGTCTGTGGCCTGAATTTCCTCCTTTGGCCAGCTTATTATTCCAGCTGGGTATCTGATCACTGGCAGGGCATAGCTGTTAATTGCCCGAACCTTGTTTCTGCCATTAAGCTGACTCTTTAGGACTTGCCTTACTCGCTTCGGGTACTTGGCCATTGCTGCTTTCCTAGTGGCCTCTTTGTGGTTGCCATTTGCCTGTGGTATGCCAAGGTATTTGTAGCTCTCCTCCACATCTGCTATTCTGTTGATTTATATATATATATTGATATATTGATATATTGATATATATATATATATATATATATATATATATATATATATATATATATATATATATATATATATATATATATATATATATATATATATATATATATATATATATATATATACATACATACATATATATATGTATATATCTATATGTGTGTGTGTGTGTGTCTGCGTGTGTGTTTGTGTGTGTGTGTGTGTCTGCGTGTGTGTGTATATATATATATATATATATATATACATTTGTGACCACACAAGACATTCTTGAAATCTGATTGATACAACTGCTATAAAAGCAAAACACCTGGATTCCCAGATAAAAGCTTAATTTCTTAAATGATCTTTTGTTTCAAAATTTGAACATTGTTGGTCATATTTTCAACAAAAAGAGATATATGGTCAACCCGGAGAGGAATTAGGGAAACTCTCACCCCTTGCCAGGTCTTTGATTGTTCCAGATGTTGCCACCATAACTAAGCGATCAAAGCAGTGTACAGGTTTTTTTTTTATTTTATTTGTTGATCATTAAAAACAATGAATGGCCTAATATTGGCTGATTAGGACTTGTGTTTTGCTTGAAGTGATTTTAAACATACATCAATAGTTTTGTTTCTAAAAAAAATATAATATCAATCTCACCAAAATAAAATGTAATAAATGAGTGTCATACCCCTTTGAAATCAATATATATACATATTGTATATGTCCTTAACTGTAAACAGTTTGTTTACAAAGCAACAAGGCTTTCTTTATGGATCAACATGACTTTTGTCTCCCCCTATTTCTCATTTAAAAGCATATTGATATTTTTTTAAGAACTTAACTGTGCTGTATATTGCCTATCTCACACCTTACATGGATTTGTCTTGTAGTATTTCTGTGGTAATTAAGATGGTTCAAATATTTGTGAAATACACGTGTAAATATTTGTTGTAAATGTATGTTTCCAGGTTAGTTCCCCCCTCTGTTATTCTTAAAATATTATTAACAGTTTCTTTCCAGCCATTTGGGATTGTCCAGGTCCACAAACAACTTACTATAATCCGGTGATGCTGTCTCTGTGTTACAGAACACGGCTTAGCTTCATCTCCCTGGTGCTGCTTTTGTTAGGCTGAAAACAACTGATAGCAGATGTACTGCATCTGTTGCCAGAGTGATTGTAAAATTCCTCAGAGGAAAGCTGCTTTTGGACAGTTAGCTTTTTTAAAGCAAAAAAGCTCCCACAGATTGTACCTTTATATATGTAAGGATACAGAACATATTTGGCTAATTCCTAAATTTAGAGCAAGGTGTTTGGACCTGTGTTCAGTTGTTTTGTTTGGATGTTAGATTAATTTTTACTGTGTATGCAGTCATATATATATATATATATATATATATATATATATATATATATATATATATATATATATATATATATATACATACAAAAACATTAACATGACAATTTTAAATTTTTTATTTCAAGTTTATGTTACTGTAAAATAGTGGGTTATCTGCTGATTGGCAGCTTATTAGTGATAACTAACATCTTAGTCAACCACCTTATTCTTAAGTTTTCTCCAAATACCCTTCTGATCAATTTTTATGAAAAGGGAGTAGTGACTACACACATTATGATCTTGATATGATTTGCTCAGTATGGTCCTGAAGGCACAGTACACAGCAAATTGAAAAGAGTCAAAATGTTGGTGTTGGCAAAAATTTTGCAAGATCAGACTTAATTATAATCTGAATGGAGTTAAATCCCTTAAAATTTTCTCTCAGTTGAAAAAAGCTGGCATTACAAACAAGTGTAGAACTTATGCTTCAGTAATAAAAATGGGTGTCATTTTAGGATCTTTAACTTTGACCTTTCACTCTGACCCTACAAGTAACACTTGTAGGGATCATTCATCCCACCTGTCACACATTATTTGACAAATAAACAGATGCCACAAGCCCAGGTCATAAAAACTGCAGCGCATTTACTTTTAATATATTTGCTCTAATAAATCATGGTGTCTTTATTACCTCTGCCAAGGAGGTTATGTTTTCACCATGGTCTGTCTGTTTGTTTGTCTGTTTGTTAGTTTGACTGTTAGCAACACTACGTAGAAAGTGCTGGATGGATTTACATGAAAATTTTACCAGAGGTGTGGTTTGGTCCAAGGAAGAAGCCAATACATTTTGATGCTGATCCAATCCAGAAAACATTGAAGCTTATAATGACAAGTCTCATTCATTTACGTCATCATGGGAATTGCAGTTTATTTGCAAATTCTCGTTAACGTTTTTCAAGCCTATGTCAGTTTCCACAGTTTTCCACATGGACAGACATGAGCAGAGACTCAGCCATCCAATCGGTGCAGAAAAGCCACTGTTGTAACTGAGCTGCTTGGCGGAGGTTGATGTAAAGTCACACTGCTATGTTTTACAAAGTTTTAATTTTTAACCCCAGGAAGAGTCAATAGTCACACTTGAGAGTTAAAGTGCCAACTCTCCAATTAGAGTGAAAACAACACTTTGTGGTGGGGATCCATTCAAGTGTCAATAGTAACTCTAATAGTGTTCATTTTTCTATGCAGATTTCGCTGTGTACTAACACAACAAGAATAGTTCATCTCCATTATCATATCTCTGTAAGAAGATAAGAACAGTCTATTCTCATTAAATAAAGTATAAAATTTCTAGCATTAATTATATCCAAAGAACACGTTATAAAGTCTGGGTCATTAACAATCTGTTCCACTTTCAAACATAAAGTCTTGCTCATAATTCACCAGTAGTTGCACCCTTCAATATTTTTTCTTCTCTATTCAAATGTGCTTTTTTTTAACTTGATACATTCAGTGAGATTTGAGGAGCTATTCTTATGATACTACTACCTCATGAGCCATACTAAGCAAAGCATATTAAGGTTCGGTAACATCTTTTTAACTTACAATCAATAATTGGTAATAAGGAGAATATTTTGATGAAATGAGAACATCGTATAATACAGACATAGTGCATTTCCTTTGTTGGTGTGTGCATTCCATTCTCAGTATTAACTGTATTAGATCATTGTAATAGAAGATAGGCTGAAATATGAAAAGACATAAGAAAGAGTAATGACATAAGTTATGAAATGCAGAAAGAAAAAGAATAAATACTATCATTACAGGATATGAAGTAACCATCACTGTAAGGTACATGTTCCTGCATTATCCTAAGTTATTACAAAAGCTCTGTGTTGTCAAGCATACACACCACCTGCATATCCTAAAGGAAACATATGTATGTCTGTAAGAAATGAGATTGAAATTTACAGATTCCAAATAAATGGTAAGAAAAGATAATGTCACAGGAAATCTGTTGTTGTTATAATAGGAGGTACAAAGAACAATGGGTTAGTGCATTGGTGGAGTAGGGGCTGGCTCAGTGGACTCACAAATGTTTCACAAAAGCCTCCTTATCCTCCAGGGTAATTATGATATGACATTTTTGCAAACTAATGACAGCCTTTGCCAAATGAACAATGGCATCTCAATGAAAGTTCCATAAACAAATAGAAAAGATATTTCATTGACAAATCTACAAGGTCGGATCTTAGTTTTCTAGTCACCTGATAGGAATCAGTCACTTCCTGGGACCATTTTTTGCCTTCTTTTGAAACAGGTTAATGTTATTAACCTCCACATGAATTTTCCACCAAATATTGTTTTAGAAAAAAAGCACCTGAAAGTTTATGTCCTTGGCAGCATGTCTGTTTGTTTGTTTTTACAGAAATACAGTATGTGTCCATGGCCTAACCACAAAACCTCCACTGGATGGTAGGCATTGAATAAACCAGGCATCTGTTCAGCCAACAGATAGCTCAAGTGGCGCTAACATTTCCAGGCATGCCTGTGAAGCATACACAGTAAACAGAAAAGCACAGTACCGGAAAGTCAAATCTAAGCATTTTGTAAAAGAGGCATGCTGGCACAGATTACGGCAGTTTGTACTAAAACAGCCTGTTCTGAGCAATGCTGAAACAGGGGGGTTTATATGTATACCAAAATGTAGTGCCTGAGTGAAATTTTTCAGGGAGGTACCTTCATTAATTAAGAAATCTACTTTTTCATGGGTCATCTGAGTCAAGTGTGAACCCCTTTGAAAAATGTTATGAAAAAATGAAAAAAAATATGAGAACTTCAAAAATGATTACCTTTTTCTTCCAAGCTGGACAACTGCTGTATCTTTTTAACCAACCAAGTAAGGAGGCTTCTTAAAATAATGACCCTTTTCTTTTGATTTTGTAAAGTCATTGTTCCCTTCAAATGAGATGCAGTGTTTAAATAGACGGAGAGTATGATGATTTTACCCTGTGGTGAAGACTGAGCCTTAATTCAGAGAATTGCAGCCCAGTTTCTAGGGATTACTACCACACCGTTGAGTATTTCACATGCACACATTGTGCAAATGAACACTCCACCTATAAATAGATGGATTACAGAATTAGTCTCTGGGGAGGTGTGCATTTCTAATTAAACATTGCAGGTGTAAAATCAGGTTGCACATCTGTTTACACAAATTACAAATGTTTGCTCAATTGAAACCAGATATTGCTGTGTTCCCAGCTCTTTCTTCCCCTCTAATGATTGTTCCAGAGCGGGGAGCTGGATTTATTGCTATATTTACAGGAAGAGCTGTTGTCTGTAATTCAAAGTGATAATGTACACAGATGTGTAAACACAGAATTACATTTTCAGAAGGAAGAAGAAGCATCTTGTCTTGTCCTTCTGGAAGGGAAGCATGCAGCTGGTGTTTGAAGATTCCATGGCGTAATATGAAAGAGAAATCAGTGTCTGGCTTGTGCTTTAATTAGACATATTGACAAAGGGAAGGTAGAACTGGTGTGCGATCAACATGATTTTCAATTGCAATGGACATTATGTTAATAAGCGACAACAGAGGATTCTTTGGACATATGTAGTATGAAATCACATCCATCCTTGCACGTTTTTTCATCATTTATTACAGTTTTGTTAGGGAGCATTTTGAAATAAGGATCTGTGCATAGATATATATCTCTTTCATATGTAAATGAAGCCATAGCACATTTATACGATGCTAACCAGCCAGAGTTAACTGAGACTCAGCATTGTCTGAGGACATGTCAGCTTCTTTAAGGGTTTCAGTGAGCACTGTTTGCCTCAGCTGGATTAAAATGTGTCCAAAAGGGCCCTTATGCTTAGAATACACAAAGTAACAGGTCATTAACTGGCTGTTTGGTTGCATATAAATGTGGACACCGTCATGCACAAAGCTTTTATTGGGCTGTTCACAACAATGGGCTCTGGTTACATTATCTTCTGACTGGAGGCAGACAGATAAGCTGCTACACTGCAAGGCTTGTGGTTTTAGAGGATTGTGCACTGAAAACCACAAGACAGCTGGTGTTTCAAAATGTTTTTTCTAATATCTTCTGAACAGCTGAGAGTGGCAAGGGACTGTTTGTTCTCTTCAATGGCCACTAGATGACAGAGCCACTTTGTGGGCCACACGCCGCCTTAATTAGTCCCTGTCCTCCTCTCCAGAAGAGACTGAGCTCCATTAAAGTGGAGATAAATGACTGAAAGAGCAACACTGAGAGTCTCTAATGTGTAAGATGATGCCTGTTCTGTTGACAGGTGAATCTTAATCAGCCTGAAGAAAGGAAAATAAGAACAAATAAAGACTACAACGAGGTTATAAGCTTTCTGTTTGGATTCATGGTCAGTTCTTTAAAGACTGGAACAATATGTAACCAGTAGATGGCATTACTGAATCACTCCTAAGAGCAACAAAGGCTTGTTTCATGCAACACTGACATCTCTGTGCACGATTTCTCAGCTTTGAATCTCTGTACTTAGATAAGCTTTAAAAGTAAACTGATGTTTTTCCTTTTTTTATTTTGTTCTTGCGTGAACTTTGCGCTGTCACTGTTTTTTTTTTTTTTTTAATTTGTTTATGTCCTGTTCCTGCTGTAAGTATCCTTTAATTGCACCTTTTGGACAAATTGAGTTGGGGACAACTTTAGTGCTTTATTGAAAATATATAATTCTATCTGTGATGTGTTTTATTGTTTAGTTTTTCACTTTATAGATAATGGATTCACATTCATAATTCAGCAATTGATCAGTTATTCCCCCTTGACCAAGGCTTATAAATGCTTAGCTATCATAAGGTGTTATCAATTTAAAAAAAAAATAAAAAATGATCAAAGATTTTGGTTTATAAATTTCCAGGTCTTGAAAAACAATTTTTTCCACAACCTCTTTTAAATGTACACCTACTGTAAGGATTTGTCGTGTTGTTGATGTCAAAAAGTAATAATTCCTCCCTCTTTTTGGCTTTAAAAAGCATTTTAAAGAAGAAACTAAATCTTTGTTTCATAAAAGAAAAACATATTTGGGAAGAAACAGTACATATAATTAAACAATAGTTAAAAAAAAAAACAATATTATATATATGGCATAATTTTGGCAGTGGGTTAATTTTCATCAAATAGATGACCATAATATACAGCTATGAGGGTTTTAATAAGGAGTTTTCCCTAAGTAACATCCTCATAACAGTATATTGGACGTTAGTTAAGAAGTTGTTGACTTTGAAGCATGAACTTTTCCAAGTATGGCCTCTGCTTGTGCACTTGAATGTACAGCACTTTGTGCTAAATATTATGTATGAAAAGTGCTTCATAAATAAAGTTTGATTGATTGATTGATTGATTGATTGATTGAAAGAGGTAGTAGTACCAGAAAAATAGTCATCCCCTCTTTATTGCTCTCAGTAATTATGATCTATTTTTGAGAAACAAATCTCAAACATTTTTGTCCTGTTATAAATGTGTGAAGTGTGAGGGGAAAGCTTAAAGTAGGGCACAATTATTGGATGATAAATGAGATATTACAAGTGAATAAGTCATAAACACTTTAGATTAGGGAACATATTCTGAGTTAGAAATACTTGATTATGACTATTTGAACATTCTTGGGTCTAGAAGTGTTTAATAGGAACAATCCAAACTTTTAAAGGAGGAATAACTACTCTTGGGGCACTGATAGCTTATTAAGGCCATGCTAATTAAATCTAACTTATGTACAACAACAATTTAACTCACTTCAGATAACAACCAGGTAGCTTACATTATGTAAGTTTAGATTTAGGTATACGACTAAGCCCTTAATAATATAGTGCTACTTGTTTGATTATTTTTGCTCTTTGTGGAAACATGTTCCTACATTCTGCTTATTTCACACCAGAAACACAAATGCCTGACTGAGTTGGCACTGCCGTGCTGTGCCACAGACCCCTTAGCATTTGGCGATGCTATCAAGTCCAGCCCTCCCCTTGTTGATCAGAGGCAAACTTGCCGACGCCACTGTGTCGCATTCTAGGGATAGCTGCGCATAGGGACACTGTGATGTGCCACCTGGCCCTTAGCCCCGTTGGTCAGGAACTCTCCCTGACCTCTCCATTAAAACTCGTTTGCCACAGCGAGCCACGTCAGGGAGAGTCTCGGAGGACCACTTGTGTGCATTCTCCTCGTGATGAGGACGGACCAGAGGGAGACTGCCGACACCTTTCTGAGGGGGGAGCATCGCCGGCCTCCTCCCCTCAATGGGCCCATGAAGCTGTCTGGCCCCAAGAACTACACAGTTGCAGATCAAAGATTGTCTATTTGGGTTGGAGCCAACAGACCACTCCGTAGCTCCTCGGCCCCTCTCTGATATATATATATATATATATATATACACATATATATATATATGTGCTCTCAAACAGTATGCCGTCTGTGTGACACAAAGCCAGAAAGATTTAAAAAGGAATAATTGTAAGAGCCCGAGACAGAATGACAGAATTTTTGTTTAAGATTTGAATGGCTTAAATCTCTCTGAAATTTAAACTGTGAAAACTGCAAATGAGGGTAGAGCAACAGTTCATGTATCTTTTGTACTGATTCACGCTGTTGGGATGCAGGGTTTGTAAGACTTAAAAATGTCCGTACAGGCCATTGTACAGATCATAGCGACCCAATCCCAATAACTTAAGAAAATATGGGTTGGTGCTAGGGTTTATACAATGAATATGTGAACAGACCAAATTGTGGAATTTAATAATAATTAAATTGGAAGAGGAAAGTATTCATAAGGACCAAAATTCAACATTGTCCTTCTGTAAATGAGCTTTCCTCAATTCCTGAGGAGTTTGATAATCTGTTTTTTTTTTCAGGAATAATTTGTGCTGCCATGTCAAATCTGTGTGTGAAGAAAAATGGTTTGAAAACATACTGTCTAAACTAAAAATTAGAAGGTATGTACACATCAAATATATATATTTTAGACTGAACTATATGAAACATCTTAACCCTTACCTTAAAGGCCAAGCACCCGATGGTAGATCTTGCACTCTTCCTTTGACCACAGAGGTTGCTGATTTGGTAAATGGTATTAACTAGGTCCACTGTCTTTGAACAGTGCAGGGCTTTTGAAGTGCTCTGCTCCCTGCGGAAACTGTGGCATGTAAACAGCATTAAGGGTTCAGTTTTCCCTCTACGTCTTAAAAACATGTTTTTTATTCTTAAGTGTTATTTGATTTATTTACAAGAAAAACAGCATCACTTAAATTGACTTTTAAACAACATAGCCAACACTGTAAGACAATGAGATGGAATATGCTGTTGTTGCAAGACTTCTCAATTCAAAAATTTTAACTTCTTACAATTTTAATAATTTGAAGCAAGCTAGGAAAGAAGGGACTCCTGCTAATTGTTTTGCTTATTTAAATGCCAATATACTTTGAATGCAAAACTGTATATAACAATGCATTTCTACACCATGCACAGCTACATTAAAAAGTCAAATTAACACAACCAGTAAATATTAAAGAAACCAAAGCGTCTACATGGATCCACACCACAGAGACTTCAGTTAACCTTTTGTCGTAAAGTATGTGCATTAATACCAATGAAGTGTAATCAGTGACTCTTTTGGGGGTTAAAATTTAAAACTTTGTAACACTTTACAGTTGACTTAAGATCAAAAATTCTAAGCAGTATTATGTCACTTTTTAACTCTTAAAGTTTTACCTCCAAATTAACACTGCAAGGTATAAATACTCCTGTAATTGATTATTTAACATTTGCTTGAACATTTTGCTGTTTTTTAGATTTAACTTCATCCAGAGTATAATTAACTCTCCACTCAATGATTTGTTTTGCCAACACCAGAATGTTGACTCCTCTTGTCCTGCTGTATATAAATAGTAGTTTTACTGAAGTAAGTCAAAAATGTCACCTATGATGGTAAAATATATTTCTTTTATTATATGTTATTAATTATTAATTAATAGCATTTAACATCATAGCTGACAAATTAAAATCAAGACATTTGCTGAGCTTTTTACCAAGTTTACAAAAACATCTGTGGTGCCTCATTACCGTTATTAAATTTGCTGAGACATAAGATGGGTCTTTCAGCACACCTATATTAGGAAACTCTCCTGTGTTATTAGAGGGTAAAACAAAAGTTTTTTTTTTTTTTTCCTCGATGGCACAGCCAGATGTGTGAAAATTGGAGCAGTTGTTAAAGTTTTTTGGCTTTAAACTTGGACATTTTAAATCAGAGACCTATGAAGAAGGACAAGTTAGTCTGTTTGAATACATTGTTTTCACTTTCCTCATGTGTTTTATAAAAAGTAATTGACTCACCATGGACTGTCATTTTAACCAGTGCAGGCTTTCCATATCAATGTGTGATGAATAAAATCTCAGACCGAGTGATAAGTGAACCACATGCTTGTATTTCAGTCTGCTTAATGGACACAGCTTTCATATCCTGTTACCTGTTCTCTTGGGCCAACCACAGAGCAGCTCTGTGATCAGAACCACAGTGACTTAAGGGGTCACAGGGGTTAAACAGAGGAAAATTCTAAATAAACTTTCCGTCTTAACTTTCATCAAATCATATCTAATAAAAGAAATGTGTGATATAAACATTTCATTTTACTTTACTTAGACAATAAAAGTAAATTTATTAATCAAAATTCTAATTCATGTTCAGAAGTGTAACCTGTATAACAGAATTATTTGTATTACTTAAGTAACAACAGATTTTCAATGTTCATTAAGATAAACTGAATATTAAAGAAGAGCTGATTTTGTCACATTATTTCAGGCTAACATAACTACAAAATTGGTCTACGACAGGATACAAATAGTTATTTCATTTTAATTAGTGTGATATTTAGGAAGCTTTTTTTAAGAACATTATTTCCTACCTGTCACTATTTCTGGTGGGATGGCAATGACTATAACTGAATATACTGACTCATGTAAATGGTATCATGCCATCCACAGTGAACTGCTTTGCTGTACTCTTCTCTAAGGGGAAATTAATCTTCCCCACACTCTTACGTGGAAATTATAAATAGCAACCTAGTAATAGAGACAGGAGGCCTAATAATAATTCAAGTTATTGTACTTTCATCAGCAAAAATGAGTCACATTACACACCTATATGAAGAGAGTTTTAGAGTAATCAACCATAATTTCTGCTATGCCTGCTAATCTTCATTGATCACCAGATCCCCATCACTGAGAGATTTGTAGGTTATTAACAGGTGTTTGGTTTGTTTTCCTCATTCAGTCACCTACCCAAGCCCCCTTCTACACTTCCAGACACAGCATTTACACCCCCAACAACATGTGCTGTCAGACCTCACATGTAGTCTACACCGTGTTTGACTGAATTGCCCTCAGCAAAACGATAATATTTGTCCAAAGAGCTGGGAGTAGATGCTCGAAAGTCACTGACACTTTGTCTGGCTGACTGGAAAGACACTGTCCCCACCTGTTACAGGTCAGGGGGTAATGCTCTTAGGTCAGAGGTTGTATCTACAAGGCTGCCTTGGAACTCTTGCTTTCTCTGGCTGTAACATTTCCCACCCTGGGTGCTGAGTGTTTAAATCAACAGCTAGGACCAATAAATAAGATGTACTGGATGATTTTAAATAGGGAGGTGGAAAAATACTGCATTAAACTCACAAAGTTTTAAATATGTGATCTCCTTGGAGTGATCTACATTTCTTCAGTAGACAAAACTGGTGCTTTAAGTCTTTATTAATTTATTTGAAAATGAATAATAATAGGATTAATAATAATAATAATAATAATGAGAAGAAGAGGAAAATATTAAATAATAAACTAATAATAATAATAATAATAATAATAATAATAATAATAATAATAATAATTATAATACAAAAGTTGAAGAGCCCATAACAAGAGCCCGATTACCTAACATTGTATCATTTAACCATTGTTTTGTAGTCAGTTCAACCCCTCTGGCTTTGGCTGGAAAGCCCATCAACAAGCATTGACTGTTAAAAGAATGCAGAGTTAACAACATGGTGCAGATCCGCACTGAACTGACCAATTACTATAAACTAGAGCAACCATTTAGACTGAACTGGACATAGGGAAGGGGGCTTTAAAGAGGCTGGAGCTTTAACAGAGAGTCTCAGACAGAGAAAACAGGTGGATCAGGAGTTCTTTGTAGGGTATTTTGAATATTAGTAATTATCAACATACTATAGCAGTCATAAAAAAATTAATATATGAACCTGAGTTAAGGCAAAACATGGTGTCTCTAACATGAATATACAAAATATGTGTAACTGAGGAAGCGAGATTTGTAAATGGATTTGGGATTATGTTGCTTTACAGTGATCTGGTAATTCAATGCCTCTTTACTCCATCAGTCACACTTGCACATTAACACCAAATTCACATAGTGATGGTTAAGATTGACATTTACAATGACCATTAGTGCATGTGACTGCAGGAGCTGGGATCAAACCTCCAGACCTCCAAGATGAATGACAATCCACTTACTGACAGACTATAACCATTAGGAGTTTGCAAAAGGATCCAAACTATTATTAAAATTTTCAAAAAAAAAAAAAAAAATACAAACATGCAATGTATTCTTGTAAAGTCTCAGAGGACCAAATGAACAAAATGAAATGAACAAAATTTGAGCACTGCTGTAGCTGTAAAAATCACTTTCTTAAGATCTAATTCAAACAAAACAAATGAGTGACTGCAAATGTAGGCAGATCAACTACGTGAGGGGAATGAACACCTGTACCCCAGTTAAATCTTGGCTGAAGCTGGCTTTGTTGGCTTGATGATGTAGAAGATCAACAAATCTGGGGTGCTGATGTCAGAGCAACCAGTGTGCTGAGGCTGCTTTCCATCAGGCTACCCTGGTTCAACTCTTACTCAACCCTTCTTTATTACATGCCGTCCCCTACTCTTCCCTTCCATTTTCCAAGGTATTTGGCTCTATCCATCATTCTAAGATGCGAAGGTAAATAAAGTTAAATAACATAGAATTAAAGTTAAAGCTAACAAAAAGATTACATTTCTGGTGCGATAACAGTGGATAAAAGACCTTGTGACAAACAAATGCTGGTGAATGATTAAAAGAAGGTTAATTCTTAAGAAACTGAAATGACTACCTGCAATGTATTTACAAAACATATGTTTAAATATTGTTAAATTATGTTTAATCATAAGCAGTCTAGCTAGAGTGGATAAAAATTCACACGTTTCTCCAGTAAGAAAGATGAAAAAGAATACAATACAGAATAGTTTTGCATACTGTATAACCAGAGAGGGAAAAAGATCATTAATCAAACTGTCGAAAAGATCAACTTTTTTTTTCAAGAAGTATGAAAGAATACATAAATATAATAAGTAAGTTTAATTTGATGTCCAATGAAGTTGGATATTTTCATAGATTTTCTTTTATGCAGTACTGTCCTCTTATTTCAATTTTACATTCTTTTCTTGTGTGGTATCTTTCTGAATGTGCATATATAAGTGCAGTTATATATATGAGTATGGACTGGTGATTATTTAAGCATCGTCAAATCTTCTGTATTTTTTTTAGGTCTGACAGTTCTATTTTGTTGATTTTAATTTCTCTTTATTTGTTACTATATCCTCCTATTTTTATTTCCTTTGTTCTAGATCTTTTTAAACCACGGTTCCATTCTTTGGCTTTGGTTTTAATTAATGGATATTTTATTTTATAACATTTAATTTTTATTGCATATTGTTACATTCATTTACATGTACATTTATTTTATCTTCTTTTGTCACTGGTCCTCCTGATCTCATTTTGTGCTGCTGGGGTTGCATTTGCTGGTGTTCTCTGATGTTCTCTGTTGAATGGCTTGTTTGTTATAATTGAGTTGGGTAGCATTGTTTGGGTTCTTAATGAGTTGAGTTTTTACTTTCCTTGGTTTGTTTCCTCTATGCTTGAGATATTGTGCTTGTTCTTAAGTCTGTTTGTGTGTGTTGTCAGAACACAAAAACACATGTTAAAATGACTTATTATTAAATTTACTCAGAGAGTTTTAAATACATTGAAGGATTGTCTATGCACCCTTCTTAAAACATTATGATAACTGATTGCCTTTGACTTTATTTGTGTGTTTAAAATCAACAGAAATTCAGATAAGGATTGCAATAGGAGGAAAACTTAGAATTACATAGTTTAATGTGTTTTTAAGCTTGAGTTTTACAACTATTTTAAAGGGATGGTTCAGTTTTTTTGAAGTGGGGTTGTATGAGCTCAATATGGCCACTAAGTACATTAGATGCAGTAGGACAATCTCTCCTCTACCTAAGCCACAGTCTGTAAGAGTCCGTTACGCAGAACTAGCCGCAAACAGGGAAGTATTGTACCAAGTACAAAGGGTATTTTCTCCACCTACAAGAACTCCCATCAAAAAATAATACCACAGTTTAAGAGTATGCTACTTATACATGTTTTTAAGTACATTAACTTTTTGGAAATATAAAGTTTATCTAGAACTAACCGATTCACGTCACCTATTCCCCTGCGCAGCGCTGCTGCGAGCTGCTGAATCACTCTGCCTCCCTCTCAGCTGTTGTAAACATAACAAGCTAGCGACTTCAGACGCCGGTTGTAGCCTCATGTAACTTTTATCAAGTATTGTAATTCTTTTGTTCTGACTCTTAGCGGTGCGAGGAAGAGACAACGTAGGAAATTAAAAACAAGTGATTATGACAGCGATGATGAAGTTCCATTCACTTTGAAGCCAAGAGGATATCTTTATGAACCGGAGTTCATAGAAGAAGAGCTGCTGCAGATGGAAACCGAACAGGCCATACCCTGAGTGCTACTGCTGCCAACTTCAGGATCTGTCTGAGTCAGAGGATACTGGTGACTCTCACACCGTCTGTATCACTCATCAGAAAGATTTTACTGCTCTTCTGAATCCCAGAGTTTTGCAGACATTCTTCAATTTACCGAAGATTAACTGGAAAACGTCCCAAACCTGAAGGATCTAATGACAGTTTATCCTCAAAGTAGGTAATAATGATCTGTCAGAGACAAACAAGCAGAGTAGAGGAGGCCGTTAACAATAACATTGAAGGCTACTTGTGTGAGTGTGTCTCACAACCATTACTGTTGTGTAGTAGCATTGTGCGGCTCACGCAATGCTACTACACAACATGTGCGGAGGAAAAGGTGACTTGAGTCGGTTAGTTCCAGATAAATTTTATATTTCCGAAAAGTTAATGTACTTTAAAACATGTATAGGTACTCTTAAACTGTGGTATTATATTTTGATTGGAGTTTTTGTAGGCAGAGAAAATACCGTTTGAACTTGGTACAATACCTCCCTGTTTGCGGCTAGTTCTGCGTAACAGACTCTTACAGACTGTGGCTTACTGAGGGAGAGGAGAGAATGTTCTACTGCATCTCATGTACTTCGTGGCCATATGGAGCTCATACAACCCCACTTCAAAAATACTGAACTGTCCTTTTAAGGTGTTTTGAGCATTGCTTAGAATCACAGCTTGTGGCTCCATTACAATAAGACTGCACAATTTTACAAAATTTCACATTAGCCTCTATTTGCCTGCCATCCTTTATTTGTCTTTATAGCACAATCTATACAGGACTAAATGCTTAGTGGTATTGGTGTCTCCATGTTTTGCAGATTGGTCAACCAGGAGGAAAAAAAACACTTTTCAGTTAAGTGAAGGGATTACACTTCATATGTTTAAAAAAAAAAAAGATGTATTTTTAACAATCGCTTCTCTCCAGTTCCACATATTTCGCAATCAATACTCTCAACACCCTGTCCTCATCTGACTTTCACACACCATCAGGATCACAAACAAGCTATATAAAGTGTAAAATTGGGCTGAGTATGTAGCCTTGCAGGGCACCACTAGGTTTCGATATATTTAAAGTTTAAATGTTTCCATTTTAAGCAATGCATAATTTAAAATGTCCAGAAGATGTATTGTTTTTAAACTTAAATGTCGTCATAGAACTTTGTGATTTAATCTCTTGAGCTTAGGTTCATTGTCGATTGTGGGCATGCAAATGTGAGTTGGCAGCACAACAGATAAATGGACCACATTAGAGCAAAAACAACTGTTGTGTGGTCAATGGGCTCCCAAAGTCCTCGGCTATGTTCAACAGAGCAATGTAATGAGCAGGGGAGCTAGGCCATCATATAACACATTCCCAAATACCATTGACTTGTAAGGCTTGTTTTAATGGTACCAGGGATGTATGCCACTTTTAGCTACATTTAACTCCACCATTGTAGTCCTTAGAGGATTCAGAGGTATGGTCAGAGGCTAATTAGCTTGAAAAACAATAGCTCCCTGATCACCATTCCATTGTGCCCCCCTGCATTGTGCCGCGGATCTGATTACAAACTTGAGATAAACATGGAACTAAATTAGATGTGCAGTTGTTGCCATTGTCCCCGATTTCTGATACCCCTGTGTCCTTTGTAGGTGGAATGCGCGACCCAAAGCGGATGAGCCTGAAAGAGCGACCGGTCCCTGATGGAGTATAAATGTATGGTAAGTGACAGAGAGGGAGAATTGATACAGTCTCTCTGCCTTCTGCGGTAACTTTCTTCTGGCATGGCCCGAGGTAATTAGGAACACAAACGCAGTCCAAGTAGTGGGCTGCTCTAGACAGAATATTAATGTTGCTTTGATGGATAGAGTCAAAAGTGATTTCTTGCAGGAGAGCGTGGGTTGGGAGCCAGCTGGTCTTGGGTCAGGGAGCTGGATGGTGGGCAGATGCTTACAGGCCCTCTTAGCCTCTGCTGATGGAGCACAATTGATTAATGCCCCCCAATTAGGGAAACATTAAAAGCCACGTTTTCCAAAGCACAAGTCAGTGTCGCATAATGCATGTGGGGCATTTTGTGTATTCCCTGGCCAATACTGGACGAGGCGGCTCAGTTTGCATGGAATCCACACTTGGCAAATTTCCACCACATTAACTGCCTGGTATGTGGAGTGTTTATTCTTAATGGCTCAGCTTTTAGAAACAGCAATGTAGTGGGCATTTATATACAAAGACAATCATGTCAGCAGCATAGATTACTGGTATCATTTTCCTAATAGCTTAAGAAAATGTTTGTTTTAAAGCATTTGACAAACTGAAACTTGTGGTCTTTGAACTTAACCGATCTGTACAGACAGCTGTTATTTAGTCATGCCTGTTTTGTGACTTTAATCTGGTTTTATGTTCAGCTATCATAAAATTTATACTTTTACCTGAGGTCTCCAGAATTCCCCTGCAGCAAAAACTCAGTTAAAAAAAGAATACTGAATGATGATTTTGGCAACCGATAAAACTAAAGCTGTAAAAACATTAGCAAAGCATGTCCTTTCCTCTTTTCACTATGAATGTGGAAACATTTATTACGCCATAAGCCTGTCAGGCTCGGGCTTGAATCAGCTTGATATTTTATAGCTTTAAAACATTTTAAAATAAAAACACTTGTGTTAGTCATGCCTCGTTTGCTTTACATTCCTTTTGACTTTATCAGTGTCAGATAATGAGCTTAGTGCCAGTGAGTAGATTTCTTTATTTTAAGTGCTGCTTAATAAAGTCTTGATTTTAGTCTCGTTGTCTTTTTGGAGGATTGTGCTGAATATGACTTATCATAAAACTGCCCAAATTGTCCTTTCTTTCTTTCTTTTTTTTTCTTCTTTCTTTTGAGACAAATACTTAACAAGCACCCTTTTCTACTCTCCAGAGGGGTTTCAGCCTACATTTCTGATTTACGTTCATGAGCCACAGCCTCCCCGTAGACAGGGAAGCCAGGGAATGTGTCCTTGTTACTCACCAAGTAAAGTCTGCTAAGGTCTTGTAACAAGAGGCCCTAAGCTAAGACATTCTCCAAACTGACAGAAATCCCTTTTCTCTAGAGATGAGGCCCAGAGAGAGAAAGGCAAGTAGACTACAAAAAACTGAATAGCAGTGTTAGTCATGGTTTTACCAGTGCTATCCACCTCTCATGGCAGTCAGACAAGTCATGACAATATTTCCATCTATCCATACATTCATTATCCAAACCACTTGTGCATTTCAGGGTCACAGTGGGCTGAGGCATGTCCCGGCTGACAATAGGCAAGACCCTAGGTACATCATGCACTAGTGACTAGCCAGTCACATAGTGAGTGGTCAACCATTCATACACACTCATGGTTATGGGCAATTTAGAGCCCTTAGTTAACCCAACGAGCATATTTTTGTTGTCTGGGGAGAAAACCTGAGTATCAGGGAAAATAAACTCATGCATGCACGGAAAGAACATGCAAGCTCCACCCAGAAAAGTCCTGACCAAATGGAGGAGTTGAACCAGCAACCTTCCCACTATGAGGCATGTGCACTGCCTGCTGCACCACCATGCAGCCCGTGATCTAATTGATGGCATAAAAATCTGTCTACAACTGCAGTTTAAGGTTGTTATCTAACTTTTGTAATGATTTGGCACTAAGTAAATAAATAAGAATCTTTTTTTGGATTACTTTCTTTATTTTCCCCAAAAAATATTTTTAACAAATTAGAATGTCAAGTCTGTTTCCAGCGTTTTTTTTTAAATCACATTCAAAACACTGACAAAATGTTGATGGTTGTTGGGAATCAGTGGCAGTGTTCTGCCTGAAAGCATTTATATCAGTCATGGTATATCAGGAGTATGCTGAACTGAACAATATATTGAGCACTTGAGCACAGTTCAGTGAAACTTAGTTTGTCACAATAAGGAGAAAGTCTTACAAAGATCAGGTAAGCATATGGAATCAGAGTTGGAAGCTTGATAGTTGTGTTGTTGTGGTCAGTTTGCCATTTTCCCACAAGATGGACTTTCACTAGTGATATGTATGCCTCAAAAGTTATTAAAGTAGCCTAGTGTTAATTTACAAAGGACATATTGGTGAAAAATACTGTAAATTTAATAAACTTATATTTGCCACTTATTTTTAGCTGTTCAAAAACTCATTGGAAATAGTCATAGGCTATTTTATCAAGGTTGGCATATGAATTATGTCATCCCTGCACTGTGATGTTTTGCATATGTCCTGGGCCTTAATGTTAAGCACTGTAATACTTCTGGTATGTTTTCCTGAAGAAAAGCCCAACTTTTTTTTCTAGTAGTTGTACTTTCATGCAATTATTGTGCTCTACAGTGGAATCTGGGGCATGAATTTATTAATTTATGAAAGTTTTAATCAACATTCCTCTCATGAAATCATACATTATTTATCAAAATGTGGTTTACACACACTACACTGATGATTTAAACACTGAGTTAAGGTGGCAACCATGAAAAGACATGTCTGTTGCAACTATAAAATTAAGCTGAACAGAATGAAGAATAATCAGACCACTGTATGCACTTGTTTTATGCCTGAATGCTGATTTGATGTCTGATGAAATCTTTGTGTGTTAAAATCTATTGTTTGTTATTTGTGTGAAACATTTGTGCTGCTGTCTTGGCCTGAACACCCTTGCAAAAGAGATGTTTGTGTCATATTGGGAAAATTCCTGGTAAAAAAGGTAAGAAAAGACGATACACACACACACACAGACACACACACACACACATATATATATATATATATACATTTATATATAATTCAGTCTTTAAAAACTGTAGAAAAGTCTGTCTTATTACTCCAAAAAAAAGAAGCACAGGTTAAGTCTTACAAACGACTGATTCAGTCTGTATCTGACTAAAATTGACAGCAAACATGACAGCATGGCTAAATGACATATTTAGCAACACTTTAAATCTTCCCACAGATGTAATGGAAAGTTGTTATTAAATACTCCTGTTAGATATTCTTATCATATGACAAAGTGTAATTGATCATGTCCCTGAGGCTTTCCCCTGTCTAAGCTCCAAATGTGTCTTAAGACGAGACAGGGTCAAGGCAAGGGACAACTGCAAGGCGCTTGTTAAGTGTCGGAGGCTCGTGCCACTGGGACCCCCAAGCCATTCCTGGCATCCAGCTCAAGCAGGCCCCCTGCAGCTCGCCTGGGAGGTCCCGTCCCATGCTGTCCCTCTCATCCATTGCCACCATCATATTATGTCTAGGTCTCTCCACACTCTGAGCTCAAGAGGCTCTCAATTGTATAGAAACCAAAAATAAACAAATCAACAAAACAAAAGTGGGAAGGTGGACGGAGCGTGCAGGCTGACAGGACAGAGGGGCTTTCCCATCTGTTTGGAGTTGTCAGCTCTTGAGCTTTGGATAGATTCCACTCACCAACTTTTAGCCACACACGGTGTTTGTAGCCACAGCTCTGCTTAGTAAACTGTGAGTGAACATGTAGTGTTCTTACTGCTATGACACAAAATAAGAAAGATAGCTGAGGTTGCATTCGATCACCACCACAAGCTTTCATCTTACCTGTTGAGAAAATTGAAATACTGTGCTTGAGTGATGGAAAGTGTCTTTCTGAACATGACAACCGTGAAAATAAAAACAAACACTTGAATGTCAGACACCTAATATAAGAGGGGATTTCTGTAATGTTTTCATGAGGTGATATGTGTTCGGATGTTCCATTGTTTCAGAGTACAGTCCTTCGTATTCCAAGAGATGAAACAGGACATAAATTATCAGACATGGAAACCCCAAACAGGCTTCACATTGTTCACACATAAAAATAGATACTCTCCCTCAGCAGATCACATTCAGTGATAATTGTGATTATTGACGAGACATAATTTGGAGTAAACACAGCTGAATGTTTTATCTCTTCTTGTACGTTTTATTGCAGTTTCCTTCCTTCATCTCTGCTAAAATAACTGGATCCCACAAGCAGATTATCTCTGTTTTGAAGCCATCGTGTATATTTTTGCTGGCATCCTGCAGTGTTGTGGGTGTTGCCATGGAAATAAACAATGGCAATTGGCAATATCATAAAAAAATTGTTGTAGCCAAAGTCACAATATTTATTCTCAGATCGGGGGCAATCAATCTAAATGTTCTTCTTTCAGGTCCATGAAAATTTTATCAGGCAAAAGCTCATAGTATCCAACATCTGATATGATTCAGTCACAGTTGATAATTCTATTAATCACTAGATAACATCAATATTCATTGGAGAATATTCTGACAATACTATGAGCCAAGTGAAACATGACGGCCACCAATAAAATTCTGAGTAAAACCATAGCATGCACTCATTATGCATTTTATACATAAAAAAACATGGATTTCTGTATGTGTTCATGGAGAGCCAATAGCAAATCAATTGTATTGAGTATTTGTATAAATGGTGTGTCACTTATCATAAATGTAAAATGGTGCTTTTCTAAGTCTTTCTGACCACTCAAAGTGTCCCTTCTTCCCAGGTCATGGCTACCAAGTCACACCTGCATTCACTAATTCATGTTTGAAGTTTCTATGCAAGTTGTCCATCAGTATTAGCAAATCAAATTTACTCTCTGTCTTACCTCTTTACACCCTTGTGATGCAGCAGTGGGTGCATTTTGGAGTTAAGTGTCTTATCCAAGGTCACATTGATATGTGACAACCGTAGCTGGGCTTGAACCCTCCAGCTACAACCCTACTACCCCCCCCCCCCCCCCCCCCCCCCCCCCTCACAGGATGTGCATGATATTTAATGAAATCAAAGACAAATCATCGCTCTTCTTTATTCCAGGGTTCACAGAAATCACAACATGAAGAAGAAATGCTGACATAATAAGTATTCATCGTTATTTATCTTATCTTTTAGTCTCGTCTCTTTGCTCATTTTATTAGAAGCACTCATTAAAATATCAGTGCTAAAATAGGACTGCGACTGGCAGTCCAGTATTGGCCAAGAAATACACAGTAAGTCCCACATGCATTATGCATTAGTGCTTTGGAAAATGTGGCTTTAAATCTTTCCCTGAGTCACACCAAGGTCTACCACTGGTCATGTCCTTTCAAGGGTGGTGCTTTCCTAAGGTCCATTTCAGACTGGAAGTGCAAGCTGCGTGTCTCAGGCGCATCTCCTGTACCAAAAATCTGGGCCAAAACAGACAGAAAATGACAGAGTCAAATTTACCTTATTACAGCTGGTATGTATGTCCACAGTGGTCACAGAATCGAAACCATTCAATTGTTCTTCTTGTCTGTGCCTCTCAAAGTGAAAGCTTCAGTTTTCTTCATCTGTGGTGAAACTTCCCATGTCCATCAGAATGCTCCCAATTATGGAATAAATCAGATTCCTTATGAGGAGGTTTACTGTGCCTGTTCCTAAACTTTCATTTGAAGTTCATTATTTGGGCGATATATATGGAAAGACAGAGCAGTGACTTATTTGGGCGATATATATGGAAAGACAGAGCTGTGACTGCAGGGAGACATTTAAATTGCATTTAAGGTTAGTTTATTTTCGACCTCGTCTCCACATATGACTGGAGGTCGAAAATAAACTAACCTTAAATGCAATCAAATCCCTGGGGTCTCCCGGAAAGTAACGTTAGTTACAGTAACGTTACCTAACATTACCACCACAGATACGCTACTCTTGTAGAACTCAAAGTCTCTAGCACGCTAACGTCATGTAAATCAGCTGCACTTTCATAATACAGTAAAAGATGAGGGCCACATATGGAAAAAAGAAAGAAAGAAAGAAAAAGGAAAAAGAATACATACTTTTTCATTTGCCTCTCCCGACTCCAATTTTCCTCTTACCAATATCTCTGCCGCTCATGTACTGATCTGCTCCACAGGTTATTGCGTCTGTCTGTCTGTCTCTCGGGTGGAAGCTCAGCACTGCCCCTAGAGGCCTGGAGCACTTCCGTTGTATGACTTAATATGCAGCGTTTTCTTTTTGCATTTGTTTTCTTATATGCAGCGCGTTTCTGTATTTGCAGCATCTTCCTTTTGCATCTGTTTTCTTATATGCAGCGCGTTTCTGTATTTGCAGTGTTATCCTTTTGCATCTGTTTTCTTATATGCAGCGTGTTTCCGTATTTGCAGTGTTCTCCTTTTGCATCTGTTTTCTCATATGCAGCGCGTTTCTGTATTTGCAGTGTTTTCCTTTTGCATCTGTTTTCTTATATGCAGCGTGTTTCTGTATTTGCAGCGCCTGTCTGTATATGCAGCAGGTTTGTACTTGTTGGCCACCGTAGATGTGGTCTTGAAAAAAATAATTTAACAAGAGGGAGGGCCTCCCAGGTGATGCAACAAAAAATTGTGGTGTATCCACAGTTACAATGGCAATCGATTTTATTTTATTTTACTTTATTTTCCTTTCTTTTCTTTTTTCTTTCCTATCCTATCCCCCCCATCCCATCCCATTCTATTCTTTCTGTTGTACTCTGTAAATGATTTTAGTCCTGAGATTCAGGAGTTCAAAAATGACTTGATGAGGTTGGCATTTCATGTTCCAAGTGGTACTTAAAATAATATTTCTGATGCCATCTCATGTTTTACGTATCTTTGAGGAATTTCATGACATTGCACTTTTTGTATTAAAGGGACAAGTTATGATTTTTGAAGTGGGATTGTATGAGCTCCATGTGGCCACTAAGTACATTAGATGCAGTAGAACGTTCTCTCCTCTCCTTCGTATCCAGTCCATTCCACTTGTTCATTTAGAGAACGCTCACATCACAAAAAACCCAGTCCACGTTTTCCCAGGAACCTTGCTTGCACTCTCGGTACATGCAGCATGAGTGTACCGTGGGAACTTAAAATCTTGCCAAAACCTCACAAACACACTAAAACATGCTTTACTCACGCCCAACGATTCACAAACAAACTCAGTGTGGTCTGCAAATGCAAAAATCATTCACATACTAATGCATTTTGTTTTGCAAATAAGAAACATACCTATCAAACAAATACATCATGCTTCAGAAACAAATGCAGCCTGTTTATACATACAAGGAAACATATTTCTTCAGTTACAAAAAAATGTCATTTAAGTACAAACACAAACCTTTCAAGTACAAAAAAATATTCAAGTACAAAAAAATATTCTTCAAGTGCAATAAACAACTCTACAACTACGAAAAACTCATGACTTTTGGCACTTATTTAAAGCCTAGCAAATTCACACGCAAATGTTCTCTGATCCACGTGCAAATGGACTCTCATCCACAAATGCTCACATGCCAGTAAAGTTTCTAAGCAATGTCCTGCAATTCACACTCCACAGCAGCAGTAGGCACTGTTGATTCAATTTAAGGCTGCCGATGAGGCTAACTTCACTTTTCATTCTGTTTCTAACTTAATTTAATTAAATTATGGCCAACATAACATTAACAACTTGATATGTCTTGGTTTTAAGACGGAATTTTGAGGTGAAGATGACCTCAGTCCACACATAGTTGTCTTGGCACCATCTGAGGAGTCGTGTTAAGTTACTGCACATAAAACAAACGCCCCGCTTTCGCTGTTTCACATTGAAAGGTTTGATACAAGAACTTAACATGTGGCTTTTATTGTGGAAAGTTTACAGGAAATAAAATGTGGTCATCAGCGCAAGCGTTTTTTTAGCGGTGCTGCTAATTCATTTATGAAATCAGGTAAAGATGAGGAAATATTTAACACTAATGTGATCACATATCAGTTCTAAATACTACAGGAGGTTAAAGTGTGAGCAGAAACAGCCACAGTGGGGGTTATATGCTGCAAACAAACCGGCTTTGTGCACCTCCATCTGCACTTTACCTCCAACAGGCAAATATCAATGCTTTACATGCCATGCTGTGTGGTGAAAACGTAACATCAGGAATTTTATAGTGAACATTTTGAGGAACGACTACTTAGGTTTAATTTTTTGATTAACTTTCCAAGTTGATGTGAAGTGGCGAAGATAGTGTTTTTCACCACACAGCACAGCATGTAAGAGCACTGATATTAGCCTGTTGGAGGTGAAGCACAAATTGACTTCTCAGATGGTGCCAAGACAAATGTGTCTGGACTAACTTGGACGTATCAAGTTATTAACGTTACGTGTGGCCATAGTTTAATTTAATTAAGTTAGAGACAGAATGAAAAGTTAAATTAACCTAATCTGCAGCCTGCGCTATTTGTGTGTGGATCAGAGTACATTTGACTATGGATCAGAGAACATTTGTATGTGGATCTACTATGTGAAAATTAGTGCCAATAGTTACATGACAGCAGTAAGATTGTGCCAAAAGTCACGTGACAGTTTCCGTAGTTAGATATTAGTTTGTACTTGAATGACATTTTTTTGTAATTGAAGAAATATGTTTCTTTGTATGTATATACATTCTGTATTTGTTTCTGAAGCATGATGTATTTGTTTGACAGATACGTTTCTCATTTGCAAAAAAAAATGCCTTAGTTTGTGAATAATGTTTTGTATTTGCAGACCACACTGAGTTTGTTTGTGAATTGTTGGGCGTGAGTAAAACATGTTTTGTGCGTTTGTGAGGTTTTAGCATGATTTTAACTCCATAGTACTGCCACTGAAGCACACAGAGCCGACTGCAACAGCATGAAGCCATCAATCAAGTATGGATGTAAGTTTTTCAAAAAGGTAAGTATTCATCACTGCTGGTAGTAACAATTAGCTCCAGCCCCCAGCTAACAGCAGTTGGTCCATGTAATTAATGAACCAAATGCTCCCTGTATGACAAATAAAAACCTAACTTGCACACTAGACATCTCTGCGCACGTCTTACCTTTGTTGTTTTGCGGTCAAAAGTTACATTCTAGCTCTAAAAGCACGCTGCTACTTAGCTAGCTAGTTAGTCTGAATTGCATTGTGAAGGTCCAGGTTGTTTATAGAGTTAAGAGTACAGTCTTTTTTTACCATATTCTGTCTTTGGGGTGACTTCCTTCTGAAGCATCAGCCGTGTTTCTCACTTTACACATGGATGCACACTGTGAAACAGGAGCTGAGCTCATTCACATGTGATTATTATCATAATAATAATACTCTAACAATAGTCACTCCACCATCCCTATTGATCTGTGTCAGAGCAGAGGAGCACAGGAGTGAGAGGGGAGAGACCTCTACTGGAAAGGTAAGTCTAAGGATTTCACAGGATGGAATCATTTGTGATGCAGACAGTCTTGAAATTCAATGGGTCAGTATCACTGAACGGTGCCTTTTGGTGTCCTGAACATGAAAAGCTCAGTTGACATGTTAATTTAATATTACAATTACTATGAAAGGGTTTGCTATATGGTTTTGGGCCAAGTTTCTATGTGCTTAATAAATCATTATTTTTGTTCTCAAATAACATTTTCAAGATTTTTTTCAGTTTTGTATAGGAGGATGCATGCCATTTTGCTATGTCCCCTGCACTGCTCACTCAATTTAAAAATGAGTAGAATAAAGTAAAAACATGTCTTTTTAAAAAAAAAAAAAAAAAAAAAATATATATATATATATATATATATATATATATATATATATATATATATATAAATATATATTATTTTTATTTCATTAACATATTACATAATTTATGTGCCTTAAGTAGTAAAAAATAAAAATCATATTTTTTTATTTTATATAAAAAATTAGTTTGCGTATGTCCCTGAAATGAATGTCCACCCTGTCATGTCTGGGAATCCGTCTCTTAAAGAAGGGACATCCACTACAGTGACATCACACCAACAGTTTTTTTCATCTCTCTAAAAGGTGGGAAACTGTAGTGCTGGAGCAAGTGAGTAGCTGGCTTTCTATTAGCAAATTTTGCTTGTTTAAGTTTACAGACTTGGTTTGGCCTGTCCACTCTGTCGGCATTGAATCAGCCAGAAGTGATTAGAATGCAAAATTTTCAAAATATACAAGTTTAACTCTAGCAAATTTTATTCAAGAATCACACTAGCTAGCTAGCTTGTTACAGTCTAATGCAGAGTTAATGTTAACTGAAGGGAAAAATGTCCACCCTTTCGTCGTCACATAATGTCCACCCTGTTGTGCACTTAGACATGACAGGGTGGACATGCACATGACAGAGTGGACATTTCATTCACACAGACACACACACACGCCCACACTCAGAGTTATATTACCGGTAGTTTAAATTATGGAATGCAGACCCTGCAAGAAGAGAAGCCTATCTTCAGAAAGAAAGGGAGAGGTGGAAAAGGGATCGAGAGACAGGGAGGAAGAAAGGAATTAATGACCTCAGTGAGAGAGGGAAACAAAATCAAAGAAAGAAATGGAGGAAGGCAAGGAAAGCCAGCAGAGCTAAAGCCCGCATCATAAATGAGTTGATGACTCCTCCCTTAACGCCAACGAGTCCACCAGAGCCAAGGCCCTCAAGGTTAGTGTAAATATGGAAATATTAATTAATTAATTAATTAATTAATTGAATGAATAAATAAATAAAAAAATAAATACATAAAAATAAATTGAATAAATAAATAATTGTTTCCAACTGTATTTTATTTGCCAAATTAAAACTTCTATGTATTGTCTTGATGTTTTTGGTATATAATAGAATTAGTCAGGAATGAAATTGGAACAGTAAACACAGTGATTGCCCTAAAAATCTAACAATTTATATACTGTATGTGTATGTATTCTAGGCAACGCCTTGAGGGACAAAGAATTACAGAAAAAAAGAAGAGAAAAATGATGAAGGAATTAGAAACGTTGAAGGAAAGAAAAAAGCTGAAAAATACAAGAAGAGATATCAGAGGATGAAGAGAGAAGCACCAGCAGTGTCTCCTCATTCGAAAGTCAGGAAATTGCTAGGAAGCCAGAAAGTTGGGACACCCATTAAGAGAGTCCTTCTATTTCATACCACCCTGGTTGAGAGCATCAGAGAAAAATACAAACATGCAAAAAGTGAAAGAGAAAGGCAACTGATTGCCAGGGTGACATCTGGAAATATTTTTAAAAAGTACAAACTCCAGAAGTACACACAAGAAGCATTTGGCTACTCAAAAAGAAGAAGCACAACTTCTGGTGAGGATCTTTGTTCAACTGTGAAAAGAAAAGAAAACTGTGCAGCTGTGGAGATCAAGCAGAAAGTGAGGTACTTTTTTCTCCGGGATGATGTTAGCCGTATGACACCAGGCTGCAAAACAAACAGTCACACGACAAAAGAGAAAAATGCAGAAAAGATTACTCACAGACACATTGAAAAATCTACAAAGAAAATTTTTGTCTGAGCTGCATGGTCAGCTGTCATACAGCACGTTTTGCCGGCTTAGGCCATTTTGGGTTGTTACACCCACGGATGCTGACCACAACACGTTTGTGCAAAACCCACGAGAACACACAACTCATGGCCAATGCCCTCCACAGTCGAGGTATATTGGCTACCAAAAGCATTGAAGATATGGCTGATTGCATTGTGTGCAATTCAAAGGCAATGGCATGTGCTTACAATAAATGTACGGAGTGTCACCTCAATGCATATCCAATCCTTAAACAACCCGAGGAGACAGAGATTTGTGTGCCCCAATGGACAACAGAAAGAAATCAAAACGAAGAAAAATCATACATGGTCACAGCCAAGAAGAATCTCATGATAACAGAGGCTGACCTGGAAAGCCAATTTCAAGAAAGGCTCAGCAGATTTAAACTGCACATCTTCAACATCAGATGGCAGTATTCAGCCTACCGTGAGATCAGGGAGACTTTAAAAAGAGATGAGTGCATGCTGCACATTGATTTTAGTGAAAATTACTTGTGCAAATACAGCCAAGAAATCCAGGTGGTCCACTTTGGAGGATCACATGAACAGTCAACTCTCCACACAGGTGTTCTTTACACAAGTGGAAGCCAGTCACCTTTTCCCTTCTGCTCCATTTCGCCAAGTCGACGGCATGACCCTACAGCTATTTGGGCCCACCTTGACCCAGTACTTGGTATGATAAGGCAAAGGCACCCTGAAGTAAAAAAAAACTTCACTTCTTTAGTGATGGGCCAGCCACTCAATATAGACAGAAAGGAAACTTCTACCTACTCTCCACATTGCCATATAAGCTTGGATATGAAAATGTCAGCTGGAATTACTTTGAGGCAGGACATGGCAAGGGGGCACCGGATGGTGTTGGTGGAGCGCTAAAAAGATCTGTAGACAGAGCTGTCAAACACGGAGAAGACATCCCCAATGCAAAAATCCTGTATGAAAAACTGAAAGGTATCAACTCCTCAGTGGAGTTATTCAATATAAGTGAAGATACCATCGAATCAAAGCCAGAGGTAAGAAATAGTATGCCCCTTTTTGTAATTACCAAAAAGTATTTGTGTAAAAATAATCTATCTATCTATCTATCTATCTGGGTATCATTTTAAGGGCAACTACTAGTATAAAAAAAATTTAAATGACACTGAGCCCTATAAAAAGTAAGTAAATTGATGTCTCTCACTATTCAATAATTTCTTCTTTGCATCATCTATATTCCCATCACTCCCTAGATTCCTGCCATTGAGACAATCAAAGGAACAATGAAGTTGCATCGGATGATAAGTGTGTCACCAGGCAAGGTGAAATACTGGGCTCTCACCTGCCTTTGCCAAAGAGAAGCAGGGATATTGGACTGTCCCTGCTTCCAGCTAATGGAAGCAACCATCAGCAACGAGGACAACCATCTCCCTGCAACTAATGGCACAACAGAAACCAGGTGGCGCCCACAATTCATTGAGGCAAAACACATCGGATAGTGGTGTGTCTTGAATTACGATAATGAAGCCTACCCTGGCATTATCCTTGAAGTTGAAGAGCACATTATTAGAGTGAAGTGAATGCACCGCAATGGGGTGAACAAATTCTTCTGGCCTGGTCCCTGCGAAGATGTGTCCTGGTATGCTGATCAGCAAATTATGTGTCTCATTCCAGAGCCACAAGTCCTGAATAAACACTCTGTACAAATAGACAAAGATTTTTGGAAGTACGTAGAAGAGCTTTTGGGATAAGCCCGAGGGAGTGCAGAGCTCCCTTCAAACCTTTGTTGTACTTATTTTTTCAGAAACAAAAGTTTAAAGAAATGTTTGTGATCTTTTGAAAATGATCATTGTTTGTTCTGCTGTGCCCATGCCAGTGTTCCTGTGCTTATGTTTTCTTTTTTGGTACAGCAAAAGTTGAATAAACATTTTACTGCTGTCATGCAGCAGTGTTCTGCATGTGTTTCTGCTCTATGTGTCCACCCCGTCATGTGCTGGTCCACCCTGTCATGTACTTGTCCACCCTGTCATCTTGATATTTTTTGATCATAATTCAATCATAATGTGAAATATCTGTTTTTATTTTCTATTGTGTTCAATTGCTAAGTGGGGGGCGATAATATGCAAGTAAAAAGTTGCATCAAAATGTCATAATTTTTGCCGAATTAAAAAAACATTATGTGCCGACTGTATCTGTTTCTTTAAAATCAAATTATTTACATATAAAATATTTATTTTATTCATAATTTGAAAGCAAACAAATACCCTGTTTAGAAAAGGGACACTATACCTTTCTGGAAATGTAATTTTCATCATAATGTTGCAATACTAAAATATTTAGCATTGAGGTATATTGTCCATGGTGGATATATCTTATGGGCTATTCACTGAAAATTGGCCCATAATTTTGTGAAAATATGTGTGGGAGCTAGGCTAACATACATTTCTAACATTTTAATGTCTAATATTTATGAAAAGACATAAAAGGAATGAGAAATTCAAATCAAAATATGTGAATAGTGTGAAGGATCAAAGGCACTCTACAGTGATACTGACCCCAATATGAATATTATGAAATATAAAACATTTCAGCCAAGATGCACCTTATAAAATTTATTTAACCAAGAGCTTTTATTTAGGAGTGTAATGATTAGAAAGTGGAGAATGCCAAGATATATATGGAAAAATTAACTTCACCCAAATATTTTCACCAGTACCTTAATATTATTTTAATTTGAGTAATTAAGTAATATTTTTCAGGGCTTGAAATTACAACCATTTTAGTCACACATGTGCCCAAAATGTTATCCATGTGACTTTAAAATATAAAACAATTATTGTGTTTTATGCAAAAGTCATGGCATTGGCCTCCATGTTGATCAGTTAATAATTTAGTTCATTGTGTTTCATTGTATCTTGAAGGGTCAGGCAGGAAAATCCCTTAGCAAAAAGTAGTTTCTTCAAGTGGACTATGAGTATACTTATTTTATACTGAAACTGAGGCAGTATACTTGAAGTTTACTTTTTATATACTTTAATTTACATACTTAAGAATAGTATACTGAAGTATGCTTGGCTATTACTTAAAAGTATGAAGAAAAGTTTAAGACTAAGTACACTAGTACTAATACTTACACTTCTACTTTAATACTAAAACTTGTACTTTAGTATACTTTTTACTTTTTATTTCTGCCACAAAATACTAATACTTAGTATATCTTGATCCAGGTACAGAATAAGATCAAGTCATTGTGCTTACATTTAATTTGGCAGAATAAAAATGTTTTTCACTACACACATTTGCTTTGAGGTATTACCCTGTTGTAACCGCACATGTTAATATAGTGCTAAGGTTTAAAAGTTTACAGTAAATAGTACGTGTGCTCAATTACATATTTATATACCATAAAAACATACATATAAATAGAGAAACATTTTACTTGACTTTACTTATCAAATTCTAGTTCCTTTCATAAGGGTTTGGTGATGGCGTTATGTACACAGTGTCACAAGAACACATTTTGTTTTAATCATATCAGGCCAAACAGCTTTAACAGTTTGTTTTTAACCTCATATTAAGAAATTAATTTGCACATTGATCTGTGAATCAGTTTTTAACAAAAGACTTGATCTTGGAAAGGATATTATGTTTACATTTTTAGATGCAAATGTGCACTTTTTCCTTTACCATTTTTGACAAAGAAGGGCCTGATTTCACAAAGGCTCTTTGTTTTTGAAATCCCCATCTTCAATGATTTAAGCATGTATTTGTAAATATACTGTATATTATGTTTTAAAATGTTAAATATATCAAACTTGTTCTCAACATTCTGTCTTGTGATTTTGTAAATACATTGCAGTCTAGTGTACATACAGAATGAGTTATCTTTAAGAATACTTTAAGTATATAAATAGTATTCTACAAGTAAAATGCCACACAAACTTACAAATATACTTAAAGTTTAACAACAAGGAAACTAGTAAATTAGAAGAAATAATATTTTTTTAGTTCATAAAAGTATACCTAAAGCATAATTCAATAAACTAAAATGTGGACTAGAAGTATATGACTTGTAAAATGGCAGTATGTAGAAGAGTGTACTTGTGGTATACTTTAAGTATACATCAATAAACTAAAATGTGGACAGGAAGTATATACCTAGTACACTAATAGTATATAGATAAGTGTTCTTACTGTATACTTTAAAGTGTACTTTTGTAAATGTAAAATAACATTATAAAATAAACTTAAGGTACTTAAAATGTTCCAATTTAGACAGAAGACATATTAAGTATTTTAGTTGTTAATGTTGTAAACATACACTTACTGTTAACCTATCTTGTACTGTATTCAAAAAACAGACTGAAATAGTAAAAGCGAAATTTTTGGTCACTCGCTACATTTGCTCACATCTTGTGCATCTCCTGGAGGCAAGCGTCTCGTCCACTGCATAGTAAAGTCCAATTAGTAAGTGATACCCGGTACGGGATGAAAGCCCTCAGTCCTCATGGATCCTCTCAGCAATTTTAAAGACAGCATGGTCCTTAATGTGGTCAGAACAAAACTACAGCCAGTTCAAGTGAGAACCAAAAAATCCACATCTTTCATCCGTCTTTGTACAACCTGTACACCTCCAGGAGGCAAGCAGGTAAAATCATGGCTGATCCGTCTCACCCTGGACACAGATTTCCTGTAACTCTCCCCTCTGGCATGAGGCTGTGGTCCATCCGGACTAAAACCTCTCAGCACTTAAAAAAAAAAAAAAAAAAAAAAAAAAAATACAATGTCAAGCCAAATTTTATCCACTGCACACTATATTCATATTTACATTTATATATAATACTGTTTAAAACAAAAAGTCATTTCGCATCTGTACAGCTCCTTCACTGCATCTTCTATAAATATTGTTGGGTTGTGTTGTTCTTTTTTGTGCCTAATGATTGTATTGTATTGTATATATTGTTTAATTTTTTAATATATTCTTATATCTACCTAATTCAATTTACACCTATTTTTGTACTTTTTGCATTTCTTTTGACTCTTTATTTTTATTCTAATTATATGCTGATTGTTTTTCCACCAATTTACCAACTAAAATTTTGTATGTGCAAATGTATTTACAATGAATAGAATTTCTGTTTCTGATTCTGATTTCAATAAGTAACTTGGGATGCATTGCTGGTATCGAAGCTCACTAGAATGTCTGCCACACACATCCAGTGTGAACCCACCTTAAGGCATTAAGAATACAGAGGTAAATACTCCTCATATTGTACTTTTTATGGGGACTTTGATTGATCCTAGGAGTTTTAATGTTTCAAACTGAACCACAGCATACTTAAATTTGAAAAGGCTGTTTTAGGAAGAAGTCTGCTCCTGAATATACTGATTAAATGCAAGAGAATTTTGTGAAATGGATATGAAAAAACAGCAAGACTAGGAAGTTTTATTATTGTTATTCTTCTTCTTCTTCTTGCAGTAACAACAATACAGGGTTTTTGTGTCTTTCGTTTTTCCTTATTAAAGGAAGAGACCAAAGACATGTTGTTAGGAGTTTCTTTGGTTCAAGCAAAGGCATTCACAGCAAACAGCTTTCTTTTTAAATCTCCTGGTGATGGATGACTTGAAATGTAATATTCCATTAAAAACTTTGATCATAACTCACCCAGAAAGGTTTAAGTGTGTGTGCCAATTGTGCATTAGCACTGAAATGATTCTTCAGTTTGTGAATGATGCAATTGTAAAAGACTCGTGTATTTGGCACAAAGGTGTCAGGGTAGATTTACAGCCTGTTTGACTGTGCCCTAAACTCAACTTCAGCTTCAGAGAAAGTCAGTTTTCAATTCATGCACATCCTAAAGGCCAAGTGAAACTAATACATTGATGTGATGATTGATCACCACAAAAAGATAGATAGTTTCAGGTCATACCCCCGCCTCAGCCTGATGCCGTACAGAGGTTGGAATCCTTAATGAAGGGTTATCATGCTCCATGTTTGTTACCATCACTGCACACCTGGTAAAGACCCCTCCCACTCATTTTGCAGGCCTGCCATTATTGGACACCTGCTGTTGTCCTTGTTTTGGAGTGACTCAAGAGCATTACATCAAGAAAGCACACAAGAAATTAATGAGAAAAGGAAAGAGGGGCACCCTGGCTGTTGGCATATTAACATCTGGCTGTAGATTTTTAGAATTACCGAAGCATGACAGCACTCTGCATTATGCTTCTGATGATTGTTATCAGTGCAGAGAACTCATGTCATAGCGGACATGGACAAGTGTTTTTTTACAATGTTGTTTACAACCTATATAAACACAATAGATCCAGCTGTTCAATACAGAATTGTTGAGCGATGAGGATATGGGCTATAGACTTCCCTTTAGTTGTTCCTTCATTGCTAAAACCTTTTTACTGCTGGCAACCAACGTAACCATTGAGGATCAAGCTTTTGAAATGAAAGAAAAAAACATAAGCTGAGGCCAAGATGCAAACTATTTCAATTAGGGTGCATGTCAGATGACTGAAGCACTAGTAGGCTACAGAATGAATCCGGTGTCGTCATAGCATGCTAACAAGCTAATGACAACCCCTAACCTTCGGCAAGGGTGACAAAGTAAGACAGCAGTACAAGGACGTGAGTAACTTGCACATTTGTACAATGAAAAGATTCCTAAATCCAAAGATACAATCCAAAATCAGACTGCAGGCATCATTTCACATGAGCTGTAATAAACTGTTGTGCTCAGTGCCTCTTCAGATGTCAAGACAATTCCTTCACTGCACTTCAGGTTTGAATTGTTAAAAGACTGCACAGCCTTTTAGCCTTGATCAATAAATTATATTGATCAATTAATATCATTGAAAAAAAAAATTTTAAATCAATATTTCAATCACATCAAGCAATTAAATCAAGAGTTCAAGCATCTGTCAGAGACTTAATATGTCTTTGTTTTGATGACCCCGTAAACAAAATGAAATCAATGCTGATGTTTAAGCAGTGTTCTTAAACTGAAACAAAAACATCCTGCTTGCTGTTAACCATAGATCACTCACTCTGAATCATTTCCATAGAAAATGTTATTAAAATACTTTTGGTACAAGAGCCCTACATTTTTTACCTGACACTGATCCTTCCATACATTATACTTTATCAGTATCACTTATCACTTTGAAGGTCTGGTGGATTGAAGCCCACCCAAGCTGGCATAGGGTGAGAGCAGAGTACATCCTGGACTGGTCACAAGCTTTTCACTGGGCCAGCACGCAGACTAAACCATTCACACACAAACTCACATCTAGGGGCACTTAAAAGTCAGCAATTAACCTAACATACATGATTCGAGTCTGTGTGTATCTGGACTTCTCCCTCTCCCTCTCTTTAAGGCGCCAGCAGCTGTCTAAAATGTCTTGTTCCTTACTTAGTGGCTTTAAAAAGGGGTACCAGTGTGACATCCTACCATTCTTTTGTTGTCAGTTGAAGTCAGCTGGTTTACGGTAGCAGGCCCACTGCAAAGCTACATGTTAAATTAATGCAGAATTGTTGACAATATGGTGCCAAGCTACGCTACCCTGACCTGTTACCACAGACATGACCTGTCAACCAATCAAAGCAGAATGGGCCTGCGTGGGAAATGAAGTCTTAAAGAGACAGGGATGCTGACAGAGGGTCTCAGATTGAGAAAGCATGTAGCTCTATCAGGGGTACTCTATTTATAAAAAAGCTTATTTTTTTAAAGATTTGTTATGTGAACATACTCTTCTAGCAGTCATCAAATATTATAATAATAATAATAATAATAATAATAATAATAATAATAATAATAATAAACTTAATTTGTATAGCACTTTTAAAAACAAAAGTTTACAATGTCCTTTGACAGCAGGCAGGAACATAAAGTCAGCAAAGCACATGAGCTTAAACGCAAAGGAAAAAACAACCGAGAAAGGTCAATTAAAGTCAAAGAATGAATACATGAACCTAAATTAATTCAAAAATATAACCCCTTAAAGCAGATACAAATTTTCTGACTTTGAGTTTTCATGGAAAAACTCCCCAATGCATCTCAGATTTAAATTGTGAATCTGGCTTGATGTGGACAAAAAATCGTAATCAGGCCATATCTCCAAGCCCCGGTGTCTGTCTATTCTCTTTCTGCACGTTGTTGTAGGAATTGTTCTTTGTTTGTGGCAAGGTTAAAAAAGGAGCTGACGTCTCATGAAGCTACTTTGACTTTGATGCCCTTTGGGTATAGAAAGGTATAGAAGTTCTATGTGTTTGGTGGGCACTGGAGCACAAGCAACTTTTTTGTTTTGTTTTGTTTTCAATGTTAGTACTTTTTTTGCATTCTATGAAAAATATAATATTAAAGTAAAAGCAAGAACTTGGACAGTAAGAAAGCAGATTTTTTTTTAACTATGATGCATTCCTATTTTAAATATTTACCTCTTACTATTCATGATGAAGTGTTGTATAAAGTGTGATATTTAGATTTTGCAGATTTCTTTTTTTAAATCAAAATCAGTTTGTCAAAACAATTCAATATCTATTTTTAAAACAAGTAAAAGATCATAATAATTGAGTCAAATCTCTCTGCCCGTGTTTGTATTAGAGTGGCACTATGAAGTTCTAATATGATGATAGCACACAGTTGTGTTTGTAACCTTTTTGCATGGACATGCTACGTGTGTAAATCAGGCTGAGGGAAATTAGCTGTGACTTTTATTCACCATACACTCCTCTTTTATAAGCAGCAGACATGTTAAGACAGCAGCACACTGTTGTCCCGCGCCCCTGAAGCTTCCCTCATACTGATGACACAGGTGCTTTGTACTGAAGCCAAAAAGACAGCGTCCACAGTGGTCAAGTAATGCCTCAATTTGCCCATCACAATGGCATGAAACAATGCCTCGGCCACTTCGCTCTCAGTCTACTCAACTGATGGGTAACTGGAGTCGCCTTGAGAGGAGCCCCGTGCAGCGTTATCAGGGGTGGGAAGGGGGTGTGAACAGCGGCAGAGATGCCTCCGAGGTCAAGCCTTTAATAATGATTACAAACTGGAGCTGGCTGCTGGAGCGACAGGCTGCAGCTGTGGGCCGGCCGGCCTTTGAAGTGCCCCCCGCCTGTTGCAGGGTCCCAGGCCCCCTCGCATGAGGAGACGCTGGAACTATGTGGCTGCCTGTGGGAAAGAATGTCATGCGACGCCAGGGTGACGGAGCACAGGATGGCTGAAGGGTGGACGGCTCGACTGGTCCTGCTGGTGGGCTTTTGGGCAGAATGACGGGGACCGCTGGGGATGGCACAGTGGGATGAGGGAGAGAGAACAGCATGCATGTGCTGCTGTGGTCGGAGTCTCTGTTCTTTGGTTACACACACACTCACAGAGGGTGGGGAGACTCTATGAAGGTTCTGCCAAAAAGCACACAGTCCACTATGACACAGACAGTTACTGCTCAGCTGTGTATGTAGACTTACTTTTCTCAAATTTGTATCACAATTTAGGTATTAGTCAACAATTAATTCATTTGCAGCACGTCACAGATTTACTCTATCTTAAAATTTAGGTTTACTTATAAGTCTGCTCATAGGCGATTTCAGACCTTTTTTATGTGTGCTGAAGCCACCCAACATACATCTCAGCACCAGTGAATATTAGCACAGATCTCACCTTGGTTTCTAAAGTTCAACAGAGACAATACAAATGTATTTATTTATAACCCAGCTTAACAACTTTATGCTAAACAATGTGTAGTGACAATCAATACAATATACAATGGAACAAGTCATTTACTGACAGATTTTAAATTAGTTTGATAATAAAAGTGAGTTCATGTAGGGTGGAAATTCAGACTACATATAACTATTCTGGATTCAAAACATGGAGCCAGAAAATGAAATAAGGTTTTTCTATCATACAGACTGGCTTTAAAACTAACAACGCATCATGTCAAATTTAATATTTTTGCTAAAAACACAATATTCAATTGTAAAACACAAGATTTTTAAATTGTATTTTTTTCATTCAAAAACAAACAAAAACAAAGCCTAGGAGCAAAAATATGTGTTGTTAAATGACTTGGGATAGAAGAAGAGAATTGAACACTTGCTGGTAAAATACATATACAGGCATCATGAGTAAGTAATAATTCAATACCCAGTGTCTTTGAACTATTGGAAATGTATGAATTAGTCAAAGCATCAAAAGCTTTAAAAGCACAAATTCATGATGAAATATCAGGGATGCAAATGTAATATAGCGTTCTTGACTTCATACATGCATTAAATATTTTGGTCATTTTCAGTTGAAGGGACAAAAAAAAAGATGTTTAAGACATGATCACCCAATTCCAACTCATCCACCCTAAACAAAGAGAATCTCTGATTTGTCTTCAAGACTTTTAAATACCATAAACATCATTTATAACCCAAACAAATACAAGAAATATGTCACACAAGCAACATTACAACAGAGGTATATATATATATATATATATATATATATATATATATATATATTTACATATATATATATATGTCTATATATATGTCTATATATATATATATATATATATATATATATATATATATATATATAAATCACCATGAACATGCCTTTTCATGCATTAATTCATTTGTTTGATTTGGGGAAATTCATTGACTCTCATCCCTTATTCTTAATAAATAAGTAAAACAACAATTTATGATGACAATATATTTACCATGAATAAAAAGTGGATATTTTATCATCTTTTTCAATCTGGTTGAATCTCCCTTAAGGCTTTTAACTCAGTTGACATCATAATACAATAAGAAGTAACACAATTAAACATAATCGCTGTTACTTCCTATGAATTTCTATATCCAAATTTGAACAGCACTGGTGGATTTTAACTGCAATTGTAAATAGCAGACAAAAACAGACTAACTAAATATGTGAAAAAAAAGGTGAAAAAAAGTCAAATGTATTGAGAACTTACATTGTCTTATTCCTATATATGAAGAAGTTTGAATGCTTTAAAAATTGTGCTAACATGCAGCATTTAAACTACAGTAGACACAGAGTGACATGTACTTTCAAAATAATTTACAGCATTCGACAGAGAGAGAAAACTGAAAACTTTTAACCTTTGTTATGAGATGCTTAGAACATGAAGTTCATAGAGGAGATTTATGGCTGATCTGCTTAATGACTACCTGCCTGATGATGCTCCAGGTGAATTATTATACACACATAGTTTCTAAACATATCAGCGCTATTTATCAAATTATAACTTAGGTTGCAAAATGAGCATTGACAGGAAGAGTAGTATGTTTTTCTTTAGTGATGGTGCCAAAGGGGAAATAAGCAATTATTTGATTGTTCCCATCTGTCTGTTGTGGTCGAATGGTTTCTACCTCAGCCATGTTTCATGTAACCTATTTAGATATTTTAGAAACATGTATTTTATACGGCATCCATACTGACATACAAAAGCATAGTGACAATCAGAGTACTGGTTTGACCTAGGATAGTAAGTTGGTTTTGGAGTTGCGTTTTTTTTTTTGTTTTTTTTCCCTTTAATGATTTAATATATCATTTGTGGAATATTCAGCATGAAATGCATATTGGCAGAAATGATACTGTCAGATATAAAAACTTCTGTTGATATTTACAGCCAATGCTGTACAGAATGTACAAATGTTCCATGATCTTCCAAAGGAATAATATTATGGAGTTTTGACCAAAACCAAGCAATAGCTTTTGCTTTTTTCTTTGTTTGCTTTTTTTGTGGTGCACTTTTCTTTTTTTTTATCCCGTTCTCATTCATTAAATGTTAAGCATGTTCCAAATACGATATTTAAAGCCCCACTATGTAAGATTCCAGCTTTCAGCTCTCTAGGGGCCTCTGTGGTTGTTGAGTGTAACTGCACTGTTGTAAAACAGAGCGCCTCACACCAACGTGCATTTGTTGACATACGGTGGATGGAGAAGCGAGCCGACAGGACGTCCCGAGAGACAAATAAACCATGTGGACTGATAAGGTACAGTCTGATCATGTTTCTTTTTAATAAATCATCATGTACTTACAAGTCCAACAATAACAGAGCAAAATCAGCATCAGTCAGACATCCCTCCTCTTCTGTCAGCTCACACCAGCAGGTGAACGCCGGGCTAATGTGTATCCCTGTCCGGGCATTTAGCTTGTTACTCTCCCTCTTTCTTTTTTTTGTCTCCTCTGATAAAACTTTTCTTTTCTTCGGGTTTTTCGCTGTTTCCGCCATGACAGCAACTCTACATTTAGCTTTCTTCTTCTTCTTCTTCTTCTTTAACGGTGGGTGGCATCCAACGTCAGAGGAGCATTACCGCCACCCACTATGCAGGAGTGTGAGCCAGAGGTCCCTATTTCCATTAGGAAAGTAAGTGCATATTTACTTTAAGCTAAATTCTGTTCATTAAATCTGTTTTAAAAATTCAAAAACTGCTTTATATTCTCCTTTTCCCAATGTTTAGCTTTCGCCACGAGGGGGAAGTAACATATACCGAAAAGCAATCAAAGCAGTAAAAATTTGTAGTTTTTTGGTGTCGAAGTGTTCCTACCATCCACATTGAATTTACATAGTGCCAGTGAAGGTGATACAGACCCCGTCAGACTATGACAGAGGTGTCGTTCAACTTGTAATATTTCTACAGTCATCACAATGACTGTAGAAATATTATATTAGGGCGGAAAAACTACAGTGTTGGTTTAAGTCCGACCTATTATAAGGTTTGCACTTAAGAGGAAGATTTTCGTTACATTTCAAGCATAGTGTCAGGATTCTCTCTGAGTTTCATCTTGCAAAGTGTAGTGTAATGGGAAGAATTTATTTTACATTCAAAGAAATACTTTCACAAAAAGGCTCTGATCTTAACTGGTTAAAGCCCTTCATAGCATTTATCCAAGCAACATCTCTGACTTTTTTCCCATATGAGCCTACATACACTGAGATCTTCACACAAATGCCCTCTGGTCGTTCTTCACAGCACACCAAAACCTTTCGGTGACCGGACATTTTCAGAGAGGGTTTCAAAATTGTGGAATGAGCTACCCAAGTTGGTCAGTTCAGCTGAGTCAATAGAATCTTTAAAATCTCTTCCTGTGACAGACTTTTATTGACAAGCCTGCCCTGATTTGACATGAATTTTATTTATTTTTTTATTTATTATTTTTACATTTTTTTTATTTTATATGAGTTTCACTTTTAAGAACTCATTTAAAAGATTGTATGCATTTTATCGTTCTTTTAGATGACCTTTATGTCACAAAGTGTTTGGTATTTCTTTTTCTTTTTTTTTTTTACTTGCTCATGTTTTTACGCATACCATGTTGTGTTATTTGTTTAATTTTGTTTTGACCATTGCTGTCCTTTAATAACAATAATCTGAATATCATGTTATCATAATCAGGGGTGCTGCCAGGGATTTCAGGCCCCATGAAAATAATTCTTACTGGGCCCTCCATAGCCAGCCAAAGGCCGGCAGAAAATTTCGATTCTGTTTACATAAAACTGCATTTTAATGACATTTTTGACCATCATTTCTATATTTGTGAAAAGAACAACACGACAGTTACTTGGTAGGGGAAGCACTGACAATCCAATGAAAAACCAATCTCTTCCTTTAAAGACTTGAACATAAAATTCTCTTTAGAATAATGACCATAAAATATAAAACTTAAATACAATATAACCTCTTCCATTAAAATGAAATGCAATTATAATCTATGGAGAAAACACCATCAAAAACAAAATGGCCAGTTGCCTTTTATGATATATTGTAATTTGAACATGTAGTCCCACATGCAAGTTTAGTTTATCTCCACAACTGTAGGCTTACAGGTGATGGCATTAGATTTGTGGTGAAAAAATACATATATGAGGCTATGTGGTTGTTGCTATTTAATCATCTGATTTCCAGAAAATGTAAACATTTCTCTGATTGGACTGAGAGCAGTTACCCAGTCTGCATGAACTATAAATGTCCTCTGTTCCTGTTGCAGAGCAGAGTTCCAAACTACTGATGAAAAAAAATTATTTATAGCTGATGCTTTTTCAATCATTAAAATCGTTCTGAAATACTGACTATTGGCTTTTTTATTTCAGAAGACACACACAGCTGCTCACCTCCTTCCTCAGGGGGTACCTGGGCTTGTTCAGGTGGGGCAGGGGGGACTGACAGACAGCTGCTGCTCCTCTTGACGTGTCTGTGAGGGGAAACTGATTGACTATGGGCATAGCAGCTTGCTAAACGTTGGCCTGCATTATTTAACTAAAACAACAGTGAAATGTCCAGAGTTTTCTTCAGAAATATGAGTTAATATGGAAGAAAATTGAGCTAGTTCATAAACTATGGACAAAGTTAGGAATAGAGAACAGGCTGATGTTCCAGAACTTTCCATCACATGAACCACTAACAGACCCACCTTTCCTATGGAAGAACTGGGTGATATACTGTCGACCCCTTGCATCCTTCTCCTGTCGGAGCCTTTTTTCTTTTCATTTCTTGCTCCCAGATTTTTGAGGCATCCTGCCTCTCTGCCTCTTTCCCTCCACTCGCTGTCTGTGAAAAGTTTGCGCTCTGCAGGCTGTCTGACGGAGCGGGTGGACTGAACCATTTCACGTAAATACAGGGGGGGAGGGCAGGTTGAGAAATGTTTTGCAAAACATATAAACTTAGTGTTACCAATGAATTGTATATAAAATATATGTTTAACTGTAAGTTTATTACTGAGTGCAATAATGTTTTGTCAGTGTTATGATTGTATTAGGGGCCCCCCGGGCCCCTGTCAATCATGGGCCCCTAGAATCCTTCTCCTTTATCCCCCCTTTTCGGTGCCCCTGATCATAATTATCATCAGAGCTGTATAGCAACTATGAGTGTTTTGAACTGACTGCAGCAGTAATTTAAGTGCAATATTTTTTGTAAACAGCAGAAAATTTTGAAACTTCTAATGAAAATCTTAATAAACCATCAGGAAGAACCTGTTTTAAGCTGTCAAGAGAACCATTTCCTGAAAGTAATCTTCACTTGACTATCTTGTACTTTTATCACCTCACCTAAGTCAGAAATACTGTTTGTGATATGGCAAGAGTAAATGTGTGTTGCTGAAGTTATGTATCATAAGTAATAGTAATACAGCAGGCATTAATGAAGATGAATATGTACTGACTTTAAAGCTGAGCAAGAGCAAGTGAGCCCAGAGATTCTGGACTGATTTCAGGCGTGTTGTTAGCAAAACAAAAACTGAAAATTGTTGGGTATTGTGATTTCAATTAATCAAAGAAAAGCTTACTGACTGAGGGTGTCTGTCATCATGATTAGCGCAATTTAGGAGGACGAGATTGAAAGAGTGAACTGTATTTTGAACAACTAAAGTATTTACCTTCCTTTGAGTTAATTTAATGAAAGATTTAAAATTCATTGTATTACTTGTGAACTTGTTTTTAATACAGTTACACATCAGTACTTTTATTATTTGAAGTCTTCTATGGTTCATGCCTTGTAGGCTGCTCTTGATCGTTGGTGTGGACAGCCTGCTGCTGTGGACCTGTGGTCTTTTTTTCTCCTATTCCATAATCCGTTGCTATTAATAGCTTTATAATGGTCAGTCTACTACATGGCAGTTCCTGCAAACATTACACATACACAGCAACATCATTATCGACATTACTTCTCATTTCTAAATCTAATAAGCTTAACTGATTAGCTTCCAGGCATCAATGCATATTTGTCAGAATTTGCACAACAGCTAAAATTAATCCGCTGTCCTTCGGTAGGAAAATACGGAAAAACATATAAAAATCTAACTGTTACATACAAATGACAATTTATAGGGCAGTACACTAACAAACACACTTTTACAGACAAATGGATGCATCCTGTAAATTAAGCTTAATAGACCCAAAAACATGCGTGTTACGGAAGAGTATGGCCTGGGCAAGGGATGGGTAACCCTGGTTACCACAAGGGACACACGTTTCATTCTCAGTTCGTGTGGGCCAAATTGTGACAGAGCATTGGATTATCTTATTAAGACATTCATAGTTAGAACAAACTATTTAAAAAATAAGTCAATTCAAATTAAAACTTTAACCAGAATTTTAAATACAACAACAGTTATGTCAGCATTCAGATATTTTAACTTTTGTTCAAGAAGTAATTTTAAGAATAATGCAATTTAATAAATGCAATTAATACAGTATTTTTATACCGTGAAGAACACTTATTTTATCAGTTATAGTACCTAATGCAACATTGTTTTACAGAAACAATTACAGCCTTTTATGTTTTCTAATTTCATGCAAAACACTTATTCAGGATTATAAAGAAAAGTCTAATTTTATATATTATAGATTTTGCATGGTGTTGTACTGGCATCTCAGTTTGAAGTACATTTGGAAGATACTGCAGAGGCTTCTCTATGTTTTCACTTCGACAGTTGAAAATGAATCCCAGGCTGCACTGAGTGAAGCAGAGGGCTGCATGTGGTCCCCATGCTGCCAGCTGCCCACCTCTGGATTTCACCAACTCTTCTGTAAAGTGTCTTGAGATTGCATTTGTTATGATTTGGCACTCTACAAACAAAGATGGAATAAATAAATAAAATATTAGGTAATTGAAAAAAAAAAATGAATAAGCACTTATGATACTAAGTATTAAATAAAACTACTGAATTTTAGACTTTTCAAAGAAATAATGAGTCAAAAAGTAACTGGGAATTGTTCGTAACTTGACAAATTTTGCTCAAAAAGGCAGATAAAGCCTGGCTGTACAATAACAGTAAACATATCAATTAAATATTTCAGTACTTGTTTTGCTCAATCAAATAAATAAATAAAAATATCTCTGAAATAATAGAAAAATGGGACATTGTCAAAAGTGATTTGTTTATCTTGTACTTTCAGTAATATGCCTTGTCATGGTGAGGAGACAGACAGTGACTGAGAAAGAAAAAATAAATAAAAGGATGAGTATATTCAACTGAAAACTTCTTATTAAATTAAAATAATTTCATATGAAATTAATATGCCAATGATTTTCAAATCTTATTTTTAACTTCAAATATCTTTAACTTGTTTATTTAAAGTAAAGCATGATATAACATTACAGTATGTATATGCATAGTAATACCTCACATGTACAAATATTGATAAAGTATTTCTCAAACATGTAGAATTTTTATGATTTCACAGCAGTCAGTGATTTGTCCTCAATGTATAAGAGATGTGACATCATAAAAGATACATATATATATATATATATATATATATATATATATATATATATATATATAGATAGATAGATAGATAGATAGATATATTTATATTTATATATATATATATAGATATATAAAATTATTATTATTATTTTTTATTTTTTTTTCAGTAACAGTTGTGGAAAAATGGGAAGGCGAGCAGAACAGTCAAACAGTCATGACATCACTTGTTCCATAACAATGATCCATTGTGTTGTATAGGCTGCTGCTCTCTGGCAAAGGCTGTCCATAAGTTTTATTTGGCATTTTATAGCCCTTAGATCACAGCAGCTCAGTGCCATGCTCAGAGGTGGCCGCTGGCTGATGGTCTGCTGAGACGGCGCTGCAGCACAGCGCCAGGAGGTGGAGGGTGGGGGTGAAGGGACTAGGCAAAAGGATTGTAGGAGATCCACTTCTGGCAAACATTATTGATAGAAAGTGAGAGTGTGAGTGGGGGAAGGATGAGAGAAAATAAGTGGGAAGAAAAGAGACCACCACGAATAACGAAAGTCTCGGGTTTTCAGCTCAGGCCCTCTGAAGCAGAGCCGGCCTTTCATCTCCTGCACAAGGATTTCCGTCCTATTTCCCTGCAACAGACGAGTAATTGCTAAATGACAGTGGAGCGAAATGGCTTAATACGCTGCAAACCCTGGCTTTTCTATAAAGGGAAAATAGGGTCTATTGCTCCTTCTCATGTCATGCTCATTAAAATAGAAACCCAGCTTTCAGTGACTGTCTCCAGGATGTTTGAGATCATTTAATATTAGAAAAAGTGTGATGTCACAGTTTTTCTTCCATAATTCACCTTTGTAATTGCCACTGTTGTGCCTCAAATAAAATACCCAGCCTCAGATTTCAATAGTAGTTCACATAAGGCAAGTTCTGAAACCCATAAGCATGCCAATCTGAATGAATTTAGGTATGACTGAAGTGTGCATACACTCTCACATGTGAGTCAGTGAGCTTCCTGTCATAGCAATTCATTACGCCACTGTGTAACACACTGAGAAGACACAATAATGTAAGTTTTCCAAAACATCAAAATCCATCAGCTTCTTGTTTCTCAGCCATAGCTATTTAAACATGAGACATTTCATTCAATCTGATTGAAATCATTCCAGTTGGAATTTTCTGATTCAATTTGTGTTTACATGCATCTAACATATCAGAATAAAAGCATTTGGCCATGTGCAGAGCTGTCCCTGCAGTCTAAACTCAGATACCAGAAAGGCTGCTGCTCTTTACTCTTAAAATAGAAACAAAAGTGCTTTTACAATTGTGAAAAATAATTTCTGGTGATTATTAAGTCACAATGAAAAATGTATTGTGGCAGCCATCATCATGTGAAAGAGACATGTATGTGATTCTCTTAATAAGCGTATGTAGCCGAAGATTTACTTTTTTCTCTATGAGGACCAAATAAATTAGAAATGAGGTTCCACACTGTGTTTAAACACTGTTAATATTTCAGTTTGTCCTTGTGGGAGGACGCCATCATCACCGACTCCTCCACTGTTAAACAAACACCACTGTCTGTCACTTGTCATCTCTCAAAGAATTTATTCCTCCGTTCACTAGCAAGGAATACACCACAACAGAATGCGTTTGAATATTTAATGAAGATTAGGACTGAGAGGTTGATGTGCGTGCGTCCTGGTGCCATGAGGATGAATGTCAAGTATACTGTCTGGAACAATATCGTGTGGCTCGGCAGATGAAGACTCAGGATGGGGGTTCTGTCTCATCGTCCTGCATGAGCTGATCTTGCCCCTATACCTGAAATTAGCAAGCATAAGTTGAGTGGCCAGAGGTGAGAATTAATGAAAAGAAGGCAGGGGTTGGTGGGTTGAGTGTCAGAGACAAATGTAGTGAAGCGGGATGGCTATGTTTAGGTGGCCCGTCAGGTGATTAGAGGTGTGGTTTTCGGTGTGGTCTTGCTCTTGAACCTAAGTTAACTCATTAACTCCATCTGTCATCTGTGACTCTGGATCTCTTTATTTTTTTAATCCGGCATAAACACAAATCATGTACGGCAAGCATATGAATCAATGTAACGGCCGTTGCAGTTTGTACAGTGGGACCATTAACTCCAGAGTGGGACACACCCTCCCCTTAACCGCGCATGTGTGAGTAGCTCTAAATGTGTGCAGCTGAGTAGAGAGGAGAGAGAGAGAGCCAGGAAGACTTGTTTGGAATTAGGGTTACATGACAGTCATTTGTAGCACCGATGGGCATCAACCACCCCTCTTATTTTGGATGAAATCTCCTCGGTATGAGTCCTTTCGGATCCGAATGTTCTTTTATTCTGGTCAAGCTTTTACTCTGATTTCTGGTGACCATGTAAACATGGATAGTTTGATTGGAAAATGGCACACAAGAGTAGCAATGTCTACCTTTTTTTGTGTGGACTCTTTCATCTTACAGCAGCCAAGTCTATGACACATCATCTTAAACTGTGCTGCCTAATGACAGAATATGAGACGTGATAACCTTAACAGCAACATTTATGCTCACAGTCCGACAACAGGGCAGAGACAAACCATTTTATGCATTAACTGTTGTAAACCAGTGCATTGGACGTATAGTACTGTGGCATTTTAATAGAGGATTCAAGGTTTTAAACATACATTTTATGCCCATGTTGCTCTTGTCCCTAAAATGTAACAGGGATATATCCACAGTTTATTGCATTTCTCTCATCCCATAGGCTAAATCTGCCACATTTGTGTGCACACTCACTTTGTGTTCACTTGTACCCACATGAAGATTTGTGAAAATATAACAAGGAGTGAGACAGAAACAGTGCTGTTTTATTCTGCAGCACAGAAGTGAAACTGAAACAGGGCAATTTTTGTTCAATAACAGACCAATAACAACAACAGATTACTTGACATGCAAAATGAATGTGTAACATTATTCTTCATGCCACAAAGTGATCTGAGTAATCAGTTGGGTTACTTTGTAAGATGTTACCCCCAACACTTGTGCTGTTGCCATAGATCAACAAGTTTCCCCTCCATTTCTGAAATCCATCTAGTAATTTATGTCTCATGTCTAATGAAGCTTATAGTACATATTGAAGCAGGAAGACCTGTGAATTCATTCAGTACACGTGTGTATTTTAAATCTGTTTTGAAGACTCACTGAAGCACTGAGCCAACCAGATTCTGCCACAACTTGTCCAGCCAATCATCGGGTTCTTGTCATATTTCATCTTAAAATTGTGTCTTTGCTTCTACACAGTCGGTGTTGTGCTGTGTCATCTCAGCAACCCCCGCACCCCAGGAACCTCCAATAGTCTCGTCAGTGTCTTCAATCCACCACATCAGGATTCCAGCAAACTGCCTAGAAGCCTGATCTTCATCATCCCACACCACCATCACCACAGTAGTGATTCCAAGCAGGGATTCTATTTTGAAATTGGCCTCAGTACAGCTGAAGTACATAAAAACAATCACAATGAAGTATAAGCACTTCTAAAATAGATAATTGTTCATTCAAATTGTATACTTTCTGATTGAACTGTGCTTTCTGATTAAGACAGCTTTCTATCTGGCCATTTTTCTGTTCAAAGTGACAAAGCAAATTGGAACTATGGTGTTCAACCCTTACAACAGGATTTTTACTGTAAATATTGCGCATGTTTAATACTTACCATGTTAGATCAGGGTGGCCTCTTTGGGGATGATCTAGGAAGATCAAATCACTTTAAACACCCCTTAAACCACATGGAACTGTGGCAGATAATCTTACCAACAGATAAACAGGCCTCCTGCTCGCTTTGGTCAGAAGGGGGTAATCGGGACAAAAGTCAGGCCAATTGTCTAAATGTATGTGCCCTGCTCACAGAAGAAAACACTGTAAAGATATCAACAATGCTGTACGCTATCAAGAATCACATTTTTTAACAGAAACAAAACATTTTATTCTGTGTGAGCTCAAACAAGTAAACACATAAATCCGTATAGGGACAAAAGCAGATAAATCAATGCATAAAAACATGACCAGTGACCTTCAACAAAAGTACTGGTATACAAAACTGGCCTTTCATTTCAATAAGCAAAACTGTTCTGGCTTCATTCTTAAGGACATTAAAGTTTTACTTGTAGTTCCAGTCATTTTTTTGTCCAACTGAAATACTAACCAAAGACTTTTGAGTCTCTCTGTTGATGCTGATGAACAAAAATGTGTCAGAGATTTACATTTAAAGTGAATGTTTGGTCCACTGGAGAAAAGACTGTAGAGCAGTACACAGTAAACAGTAAACTGTTCAGTTGTTAATATAGAATTGGAAAATGTTACCAGGATTTTGTTATTATTATCATTATTTAAATCACTACTTCATTTTCCTTCTTCCTTTATTTTTTTCCTTTTCTATATTTTTTGCAGGTCCACACTGTTTGACACTTTTTCTGCGTTCCAAATCCCAGTATATTTTAATTATCCAGTCATGATTCAATGAAGCTCATTACTGTGATATAACTGAAAAGTAAACTTACTTCCATAGAGATTAAAGGGCTAACTTAAATGCTATCAAAGCAATGGCATGTCCGCCTGTACAGTTAATTTTCATACACCCTGCTGCTATATACTCCAAACCCAACTTTTTACGACCTGCTCTATAAATGAAACCATTCTTTGTAAATGTGCCTATGTCCTCTCCTGTGACCAGTAATAACCTGGGGTATGACTGAATGGGTCATAATATAATTTGGATATTACCCTGGGTTAGCTGCATATGTATTGGCAGACCTCTGGTCTCTGTGCTCAATTCAACCACAGTACTTAATGATAATGTTTCCCTTTACCAGCATTAATATGTATTTAAATACTGCAGAGACTCTGACCAGCAAGTAATATTAGGCTACCTGGCACCTCTTACTGTCGACTTTTTTTCATATTCAGTCTTGCATTTCACCATTTAAAATGTCTCCCTTGTAACTATGACTGTTTTGTCTTTGAGTCACATTAAGAGTTTTTAATTGACAGAGAAATCACTTAAGGCTCATTTGGTGGGTGGTAAGGGAAAACAGACAAGATTTTCTTTCACATGGTTCTTGAAAAACCCTTAAAAGTCTTAAAAGGTCTTAATTTTTCCTTTGTTAGAGGTCTTAATTAGTAGATGGCACATTGTCTAAGATCATTTTTGTCTGATCTATTTTTTGATTGTTTCAAGGACTGCTTCACTCCCTCAGAGCACCTTGGAAATGCATATAACACTGTGAAAGTTTAACAGCATGTCAGGGTTATCGTGCAAGAAGTGTGTACAGATTTAAGGCACAAGTAGAGAGCAAGTAGGTAGCAAGAGGTATCAAGCAGGAGAGGTACTTTGCCTATCTGTGTGCTGTGTTCCATAATGCCTGAGGCAAAGAGACAAAACAGGACAGGGAAGCATAAAGCTGTAAAAAGGAAAAATAGACATAATGAGCAAGCAAGAAGCCAGACTAGAGTAAATATTAGACAGGGTTTTATGCTAGTAAGAGCTTTAAGAAACAACAGGCTTACACGTTATTGAACTGATGTCCTTTTGCTTTTTGTTTGTTTTAATGTAAACCTATTTAGTTTTCTCAACTGGCATAAAATAAATTAGCCTTTAAAACAAGGTATAATAGATGAAGAAGGGACCCATCATAAGATAGCTTTATTTGCAGATGATGCAGTACTACCTATTCAGAACTCCATGTCTTCAATCCCTGCACTTGTACAATGTATGTATAAATTTGGTCCTTTCTCATGATGTAAAGTTAACAAAAGTAAATCGTTGGCCATGATGATGTCTTGGACCTGGCCTTCACAGCTTAGCGACACAGTATCATTTGGCTAACTCAGACAATTAGAATCACATATACTTTTATATATACAACGATTCAATCCAAACTATAACAGTCTAGAAGTGCTGTGAGAGCAGAAACCTCCACCACAGCATTTTCAACATCCCAAAGTGAGTTATTGTCAAAGAGTAGAAAACTGCCTCACACTGTTTTCTGCAAATTCTTGATTTTTTAAGTATTTGTTTGTTACTTTGTTTGGTTGTCTGTTTTTTGTTATTTATTATTTAGCAACTTTTTTATTTAGGACTTTTTTTAGGTACAAACTGAAAATGTGCTTAAAAATGGTGGATGAAAACCATGCCATAACTTATTGTCAGTGCTGTGCTTATTGAATAACAACAGATTTGGTTAACACATTCACGCAGCAGGAGCAAAAACAAAATCAAAAACATTAAAACCCTTGACAAATTAAATAAACATTTGATGTGCTGATTAGATGCAATTGTAAATCAATTTAATTCTCGTTTATTTCACTGTACAAAGTTAAATTACTGAATAACCTGCTGTGCAGTCACACTGTGCAACTTGAAAATATGTAGCAGGATAGTGTCATACTGATTTTTCTGAGGTGGTGAAACCCTGCAATCAAACAATGTGTTCTCAGTATAAACAGTTCACAGTGTGACTCATTTGGTGTGCACTGTGTAATTCAGGTTGGGTGAAAATACACCCTGCACAAACCAACACTGATCAGCTTTCATCACAGAGCCGGATCTATTATCTAAGCACTATAACTCCAAAATAAAATTACAAGGAGGGAATCACACAGTATGGGTTTGTAATTCTCACATTATGCTAAATGAAATGTGTGCCTTTTCATTTCTTTTATAGATAACCTCTGCAGACCTGCAGGAAATGTTATCATACATAATAAATGCTTGCACCTTACACACTTACACTCTCTGTCAGTAGCGACTTGATTGATTAATGATTGATTAATTTGGTGATGGGCTGACTGAATGGAAATGATGGTTCATATTAAGAAGGTGTAGGATCAACCTATAGCATGGTCATGTGTCAAAAAATTAAGTAACATTAACATAGTTTGTCATTGTCTTCAGGCTCTTGCTTCTCAGAGGCCTTTCTTGTGCCTCGTCCATCCAGTTTAACTGCTCTCCACAGAGCCTCAGGTTAAGCTGATGAGAACTTAGTGGTCAGTTTTATGTCAACTTTAAACATGCTTGGCACCCAAGCTAATATATGAATATTTAAACAATGTGTTACCTTCCATGTCAACGTGAGACATCTATTGAGACTTGGATTTATGAAGCTTTTACAACTTGTAAAGCTTCAATATATAATGGTAAGCTACTGTATATTTAACAATGATATAAACTACCTTAAAAAAATGAAAAGTTGTGCTTATTGTAGCTCCAACTCTGGCTTTATTGAACAGATTAGGAACAAACAAACAAACAAACTCAACAAACATTTATGCTGTAATGTTGACGAATTTGGTATTTAGTTTATGACCTTAATACACTTTGCAGGTTATTTAAACCCACAAAGCAGACCATGCAAAGCACCTGGATTTCAAGCCTGTCGTTATACAGATCCATCATGCAAAGCTTGCAGTTGATAAACTTGTTCCTGGTCAGAAAATGACTATAACAATCAGTGTTTTTTGAAGAGAAAGAGATGGTAGCTATTGTACAGTACAGTTTGGCCAATAGAGGCAACTGCAAGCATCTAATCAGCCTGTAGTGAATGTGACAGACAGAACATTAAATCAATCAGATTCTGATTATTTGAAAGGTTCTGTCCTTCCCAAACAATGACTGTGGGCTTAATTCATACATAGACCACCCATACTAAGGACATTTCTGAACATGAGGTGAATGCAGGCAGGCCCTTAGTTGTTACATGATAATTTCAATGATTGGAACAGCTCATGTACAGGCTGTAGTCCTGGAGGGGCCTGGTCTGCTTAAAATTTGGCCTGTGGCTCCTTTACCCCTTGTCATACCACACTCTCTCTACAACTGTCAGTTCTATCCACTGTCCTATCACTTAAATACAGGCAGAAAAAAAGTTTAAAATAAAAAATATGTATGCTAAAGAAAGACAATAATATTATCAGCATGTGCATGCTAAATAAGTACTTTGGGGAGAGGGGGGGGATTCATGCTCTGGGCAACTTTGGAGCTGACAAAAAGAAAAAAAACTTGTTGCAGGTTTTAGCATGGCTGAACAGGCCAAACATCATTGTGCTAGCTGTTAAACTATATAGTGCCATCCACAGCAGTCGGTAAAAGTTGGGTCTAGGATTGAAATTCAATGAGAGAACTCCTCCTTAAATGTCAACAAGAACTGCCAAAAAAAGAGGGTTACTGTTGAGAAAAGATACAGGCAAGGCAATCTTTGTACTGACTGTATATGAGCTTAGAGAGAACTCTTACACGGCACTTCCAACGTTTGGTCAAATGAATATCAGTTCTCTATTTTAAATTCTGGTTTACTTATGTATACTTATGTATACTGTATACTTGTTGTAATAGTTTTGACTTTTGTGTTCAGAGCAAGTTGTTTATAAGTGTGATGGATGAAAGAGGACAATAGTTCTTGAGCACACCAACTTGTGGCAGGATTCCTTTTCTGTGACTGTGCAGGCACTGAACAGCCGTTGATATTTTCAGGGAGACATGGGGCATAGAAAGCAAACAGATTGAAAAAGGAGAGCTTTCTGAAGACTATGTCCCCCCTTTTGAAGGAAATCTGGGAAATGAATTCAGCAATTGTTATGTTTCACCTGCTGCAAAAGTTACCCCAAAAACACAAAGCCGCTTGCCAACTCCTGTCGCTGGCTGAACTACTTAACCCACTATTACATCATCGCCGCTGGATGTGAGCCAGACAGGACTTGGCTGCTGGCCAGATTACTCTCTGTCGCTCTTTCTTTTTGCTCCGAGCACATATGCAAACATGTCTTACAGTTTTTCTTAAATCTATGTATTTTATTGCCCGATGGCCACCAAGTTGGTTCCGTGTTTCAGGCGGTTTGTCAGTCCTCCTCATGAAGCTGACAGGTTGTGTTTTTATTTATTCCACTGCTCACCTCATGTATGCCACTCATGATGCAGATGGACGTGTGTAACACCAGAGTCTGCTGAATGCTGAATTGTATGTCTCCCTAAGTAAGCCCTGCAGGAGAATACACGCTGAAAGACGCCCTCCCTCTTATATGTCAATGGGCATAAGTCTATCAGCAGCTCCAGCCTGGAGGAAGAGGCTCTGTTTTTTAACTGTTATGAATAGGTGCTTTTCTTGCTTCCTTTCCTCGAACCTTTCACCCTGGGGCAGATACTATAGATGTCTTTGCTTGAACTTAGCAGAACTCTTAAGTAAGTAGTGCTGAAGGAAGTAAACCTGTAGTGCTTAGTGAGTGATCCTAAGGTTTAGAATTATTTTATGCTTGTCTGTGAAGTTGTTTTGTTGCTCAAACATGCCAATTTGAAAACTATTACTAAACGAACAACCTGCATTGAAATCCAGGACTGCAACAAAACAATCAAAAGTAAAGATCAACAGCTGAAAAGTGAATAACTGGCAGATGTCCTCTTCAAAGCTGAAATATACATTATCGCATAAAACAGCAAACATTATAACCATGAATTGGCACATACATGACTCTTAAAGTGCGGTTATGAAGTTATAGTTTTGCAAAAATGAAATAAATTAAATGTCTATACCGTATTATATACAGCAGCAAATTAATTCATGTAAAATGGGAACTTCTCACTGTAGACTTATTAACTCATAGAAAACTAAGATTTATTCTCTGAGAAATTTTCAAAATTTTAGGAACTCATTAACAACAGTTATTCTTGTTGATGTTAAAGAAGTATATATGAAAAAATACATGGGTTTATACAAATAAAGATATCAGTGTGAGCTAGGAATGTAATGATTTTGGTTTATAGTATAGTAGTAAGTTGATGAGAGCACATTATATTTATGTAATTAATATATAAGTGTTTAATTCACGTGTTCAGTTGCAGTTGTATACGTCTTGAGATCGTATACAAATACAAAACTCAATGTGCTTTATTAAGAATGTTATTATCAAGAATATAAACAAATGAAAATGAATAAAAATAAATAAAAACAAAAATATCATGTTAAAAACATTTGGAAGTGTTACCATAATGTCTGGTGTTTACACTACATTTTTCAATGTATTTTGTCACCTATAAGTTGGCTAGTGCATAAACCAGTCCAATCGATGTTCAGTTTAAGATGCTAAGAAATGGGCCATTATGACCCCAAGTGCAGCAGTCCATATTCACAAACAGCTAACTAGGGCTGTATCTTGTCTACTGATCGACTTTGCTGCTGTGTGATGCCTCTTTTAACTTGAAGTCGATTAGTATCTCACGAGTAGGTATTAGCTAAATAAATTCTTGTCTCAGAGAAGACAGCAGATGATGATATAATTGGTCCAATACCCAATAGAGAGCAAGTCCTGATCCAGTTTATGTCACTGACCTTGTCTTCCAATGCATAATCATAAATCAGAAAGTTGCCCCAGCAGAACAATGACTGTAAGTAGATCAAATGCTGTTGCACACACTGTTGCCCACTCATTGGTGCACATAGTACTGTTGCTAAGTTATATGCTGTTGTTGTTTGTGCTTGTGTCTGTCGGATGCGTTGCATTTTGCAAATACATTGCACTTGTCCCTTGGTTTTATCAAGGATGTCATCAGTTACTTGTCAACGTCAACTCTCAACTTTAGCACCAAAAAACAGGACCTAAGAAATTCTAAAGTCTGAACCTCTACAGCACACAACTTTTAATTTAATACTTGATTGTGAGGTACTGCTTTGTTTTACATTGTCCTGGTTAGCACTTTTGCAACAGCATTTTTTTTTTTTGCTTTTTAATGGGGCTTTACAGCAATCTAATCTTCTAGAGGTTAATGCATTGACTGATATTTCTGAGTCAAATAGGGACATGGAGTGATGATTTGTGCAGTGAACCTGCAATGCTGTCAAAAAAAACCCTCCAGAAACCCCAGAAACCCTGTGGTTTTGAAGAATTTTTGGTACTTTTCCATTAATGTTTATTTGTTAGAATAATGAAAATGTAATTCTCATCAATCGCAAGTATGCTTTCTTGGCATTGGTGGCGTAGACTGACAGTGTGCTTGGTCAGTAATCAGAAGGTTGCAGGTTCGAGCTCAGCTCCGGCTGTCACATGGCGGTGTGTCCTAGGGCAAGACACTTAACCCTGAGTTACTCCCACTGCTGCGTGTAAATGTGCATGAAAGGGTGTGAAGGTGTTAGTTGATACTGATGAACACCTGATATTGAAACATCAGTGAGTGAATGGGTGTGGATGGGTAAATGTGATCTGCGGTGTAAAGCAGCTTTGAGTGGTCAAAGACTAGAAAAGCACTATGTAAGCTCAAGTCCATTTATCAAATCATCATTAAATCACACAGCATAATCCAAGGAAAACTTGGATCACTGCCTGGTTATTTGTTTTCACAAGGTACAAATGCAAGACAGAGAAAGTGCAGTTCTGGTTCAAGTACAAGGGCTGGAGTGGTTACTGTGGTATAGTGTGATTGATAGAAAACATTTATTTTATGATGTAGGTTCAAGTTTTGTTCAAAGTATTAAGAAAATAATGGACGAGAACTGAGTAATGTCAGCCACTTAGGGGCTTGTGGGTTCAGTCCATGGAAGCCACCATGTTGAAATTGGTGGTGGTGTTTTGGTTAATGGGGATACTTTCTTTGCACACTTTGGGCCTTTATTACCAACAGTGTTAATTTTGTCTAATTGTTTTCATCACAGTTTTTGTCAACAACGTTATTTCCCCTGGTGAAAACTAGACTATAACTAATAAAAACAAGGGTTGTTATATGTTTCATTTTATCTAAGTGTAATACATGACTTCAGAAATTCAAGGAAACATAAAAAATGCCTTACCCTTTACACTTCATATTTTAGTTGACTAAATTTACAGTAGATTTTGATGACTTAAATGTGAAATTTCAGCAACTAAAACTAGACTAAAATCAAAACAATTCAGATGACTAAGTTCTGCTAAAACTAACAGATATCTTAAGCAAAAGACTAAAACTAAATTAAAAATGTCAAAATTAACACTGATTACCTATTGAGAACAAATTTCAAAGGGAAACAGCCTACTTGAGTATTGTTGCTGACCATGTCCATCCATTTATGGCCACAGTATATCCAACCTTTCATGGCCACTTCCAGCAGGCTAACATGCCATGCCAATGTCAAAGATTTCAGTCATATTAAACTGGTTCCTTGAACTGAAAATGAGGTCACTGAATTCCAGTGACCTCTACCGTCACCAGATCTCAATCCAACAGAACACCATTGGAATGTGGTGAAAGGGTTGAAGCGCATCATGGATGTGCAGCCGAAAATCTGCAGCAACTGTGTGCTGCTATCAAGTCAATATGGATCAAATTCTCAGAGAAATGTTTCCAGCACCTCGTTAAAATGATGCCACAAAGAACTAGAACTGCTGAGACCACAAACCTCTGACATGCATTTCCAACATTGTCTGACGAATTCTTGTCAAAAATGTGGAAAACTGCCTTTTCTGTTAGCGAATCCTTGAAAAAAAAAATCTACGTACGAATTTGAATCACCACCAAAATCGAATCACTTCTCCCTTGTGCAATGATCAACATTCCCTGAAGATGTCATTAAATTGAGAACTTTTTGAGTTATTAGTGAAAATGTGAAAAACTTCCCTATCTACTAAGTCCTCTAAAATCCATGGATCTGTATTCATATTTGGATCAGCACCAAAATCTAAATACTTCTTCCTTGTGCCATCACCAATACTCCTTGAAATTCCATTCTTAGTTTTTCAAGTTATCCTGTTGACAAACTAACAAACCCAGGCAAAAACAACCTCCTTGGTCGAGATAATTAAGGAAATTCTGAAGGCAAAAAAGAGTCCAATATGGTACAAGCAAGGTGTACCTCATATTGTAGCCAGTGAATATACATGCCCACATCCCTGCTAATTGCTGATCTAGAAGCACAAAAGCCTGAATTATACAAAAACATCATCATTAGCCTCCGGTTCTCATGCTTACAGTGAGAATTCCCTTGCTCATACACTATCTGCTATGAGCACCATCCTAGATAAACTGATGAGATGATGATGATTAATGTATCTGCTGACTGAGACTTGGTCTTCACTGTAGTCTGTTTGCTCAGTGAGATGTCCGCGCATCAATCTGTCCACAATGGCTTTATCATACTTTCTGTGCTGAGCATTATCCTTTAAGACTCTATACACTGCCGTTAGAGGGTTTGTCTTAATCTCAACTATGTACATTTACACAAGACTCAGCAAATATTATTCATTGTTTGGACAAGACTGATTTTTTTTTTCCTTCATATTTTACAGTCCATATTTGTGTGACCTTGGCTGATTCCTCCAGGTGAAAACAGGTTGAAATTACCTCCAGGGTATATTTTGTTATGATTCCCTGCATCGCTCCATAGCAACAACTTGTTAATTCCACTCCATCTTTTCACCTATTTGTCAGTTTTCCGAGGGATTTAAAACTGACTGACTTGTATTGATAGGTTAGGATCTGCATTCACTGGGAAGAATTGCCTCACTCTGACTGAGGAAAATAAAATTTAGAAGTGGAAAAAAACAGCATACCCCTCTTGTAAATTGAGGACAACCTCTAATTCACCTGGTGAGAAGGGAGGCGTACATGTCCGCTCCTGAGGATCAATGCCAATGCAGTGATCTCACCTGTTTGATGGAGCGTTTGGAAAACACTTTTTGCTTCATGATAGATTGCCTTAAGGCATTTCATTCAAATCAGGACAGCAGAGTTTTCTTGTAAAGCTCTGAAAATCTTTATAGGGATCTGATAAATTAATAACAGTTAAACTTTGATATGCTCTGAATGAAAATCAGTGAAGTGTTTGGAAGCTTTAGGCACGCCAAGCTTGACACATTATTACAAGCAATACTCCCATCCCCCCTCTCCAGACAGAATGATTTACAAATCCCCATTCACACACTGCTACTGCCGTGCTTTATGTGTTGACAGCCATGCTAAAATGTCAAGCCTCACGCAGATGCACAAACTTTGTGCTTCGTCAACCAGTTGTGTAATTGCTATTTAATTTATAGACACAGAATGCCTCACAGTCAAAACTCAAGCTGCAAAAGCAAGCTGCAAGGATTTTGCAGGATAGAGTGATGAGGGATTTTATGCAGAGGCCATATGAAATTTCACATACAGCACGCATCTTCTCAAGTGGGGATGATTGATGTTCCTGTCCTTGAAATATAAATCTCATATTACAACCAGACAGGTGTTTCCATCCCCATGAATCTGAACACTAATTTCACAATTTCAGTAGTACATGGTGCTTTTGTCCATGAGACACATGTGTCTTTGTCTCAGACTGTGTGGGGTACACCTGGAGTCAAAAACAGGAGTCACACAGACTCTAGAGCTGAACAGCATATCACTTCACCTCAGCAACAGCAATGTGTGTGCATGCGCAATATAGTCACACTACAAGATGTGCAATGTCAGTCCCATGATCACTTTTTGTCCTTTCTTTCTCTTGCAGAAGTGTCAGATGACAGAGCTGGCATAAAGAGGTGAACACACCCACAAAACTAAATTAAAAAAATAGGCAAAAAGCCCAGACCATTACAACGGAAAACATATAAACACACCTGGTGTTGAAAAGGTTCTTGGAATTGAATGACTTGTTTGTTTCAAAATAATATTCAGGTACATTCAAATGAATGAAAAGACGATTTCAAAACCCTCCCTTTTGTCACAGAGGCAAAGATCATGATGAGTCCAGCACTGATAACTACATTTTAAGCCATGTATTGACTCTCATGATTCAATACATGACTTAGCACAAAACTGTCTGCTGTGTATGCAGAGTACAGTAGCTGACAGGAGTAGTACCTGATGTGGTTGTCTACTGCTGTAGCTCATCTGCTTCAAGTTTCAAAATGCTGTGTATATAGAAATGGTCTTCTGCATACATGACTGTACCAAGAGGTGATTTAAGTTATATATAAACTTTTGATCAGCTGATGAACAGCTTATTTCAGTTTAATTGTTGTTTGCAATAAATTGCTTACTCGTTTGTTTTTTGTTTTTGTTTTTTTTTTTGTCTCACTCCCATTTCTTCTTTTTGCATTTTGAAGCTCTACATGGAACCTTCTCAAGATCCAATAGTGCAAAATGTAAATTCTTGCAATTTTTCAACTGGTCTTAAAATTTTGATCAGAATTGTGATACTTTGATACTGCTAACTTATAAATAATTAATACACAACTTTGTCACCACTAATTACCAGTAAGCAGTAATTAGGGGTTTTAACGACAATAATCTTAATTAACACCCTTTTAACTTATAATTTCTCAAAAAGACAAGACATAAAAAAGGTGTTTGATTTTTTTGTGTAGTTTCCTTTTTTATCATTTAAAAAATCTCTGTATGTCACAAAAGGGTAAAAAAATGCAGTGTCATTTCTTCAAGGCTTAGTCTTGTAACATATTTGATTGGTCTATTTTTTGCTAAGCTTCTAGTTTTAAGTGTGTTGAAGTGAAGTGAAGTGAAGTTGAAGAGGGTTGTGGAGGGATGGGGCATCTTTCCATGTTTCCGATAATGAGCCATCAAAATTACAGCATAAATTAAGATGAGGTGGATCATAAGCTTTTTCCTGAATTTCCTTCCAAACACAAATACTCACAATAATTTCTATAGGAAACTGAGTTATTGCAACATTAAAAAGTCACTCAAGGGCTGTGTCAAGTATCCAAATGAGTATCAGAGGAGTGAAAGCTCCATTTGAAGGACACACCTGGGCCTTTAGGAAAGACTTGTCAACGTTTCACAAGTAGAGCCATGAAATCTCCTGGGATGCTCCCTCCTCTGAATGGCTTTATTAGTGCCTCTGCGGTCATTTCGGCTCCTCTTAAATGGTGCAACACTTAGAAGCACGATGAAGTAACGCTAGGCCCATTAACTCACGCCGCAGCACGGCAACACGCTGCTGGTGCCGAGTGATGTTGCCAGCAGCTGGGGTGACAACATGCAGCCTGCATGAGGTTGGGAGCTATAAGGTGACCAAGAAAAACAACAACCAGGACAACTTTTTTATGGAGCAAAAAGGTTAAATGAAACATCTTGCATTTTAAGTGTCTAAAAGTGGAGTTTTAAATTAATAATTTCATGTAATTGAATTTTAGATATTGTATGGACAATTAAACAAGACTTATTTAGTAGCAATTTATTTCAGGGACAATAAATTAACACAAATCACTAAGGTTTTTCAGTCATCATGAGTAATGAGTGACATGAAAAAATAAAGAGATAAATGGAGATGGTTGAAAATAAAGATATTTTTAAGAAAACTGTCAAATGAAATGTCTTGACTGATTACTTAAACTACAAATTATTTTTTATAGATTTTGTTTAGTGTCTGCATTAAATATTTCAAAGTATTCATAGCAAGAAAAAGCCTTGATTTATTTTATTGTAGTTAAATGCATTTTTAGCCACCATGACTGAGCTGCCATGAGGACAGAAATGTTTTTGTTGGCACTGAAAAATATATCACGCCAGAATTGTTACATAAGACAGTGGGATTTGTGTTGTCTCTTTATCTTTATGTCTTTTGTTAAATGATTGTAATAGATCATAATTATATTTCATCAGTAGCTTTGCAGTCTGACACCTAAGCATCTCCAGTGATGCATAAAGGCATTCCCAAGCCCCTCCAACTCTGTGCCAGCAACAGTTTGACTCATCTAAATGTTTCCTAGTCTCTTAACAAAATCTCCACTCCAGATTTTTTTCCTATAAATAGCTAATCAAAGTTTCTCTTTAATGGATAAATTATTTGTAATAAAGGGTAAAAAAAAATGTTCAAAGAGGACTTCCGGTTTTGCACTAAAAGCAGCCACAGAATGCTTAGATATTTTAAATCTGTGGACCTTGTCATGACGTATTACACATAATCACTAATTCATGCTAGGGGTGTCCCGATACAACTTTTTCACCTCCGATACGATACGGATATTGCAGCCTTGAGTATTGGCAGATACCGATATCGATCCGATATGATATCAGCAGGAATCATACATACTTCTATTACTTATTTTGTAGTATGGACTGTAAGAAAAGGCTTGATCAAGTGAGATTACTCAAACAGAGAACAGTAGTCAGCAATAGTAGGTATGAGAAAAACTGACCCATTTGTTATTAACCAATGGGATAAAAAAATAAATTTTAACCTTTAACATAAGAATATACTCCAATTAAATAAAATAAATAATAATAAATTAGAAGTTCCTGAAAAGTAACCTCAATAAATCCAATAAAAACAAAAACAGTTATTTTTAAATAACCACTGTGTTTAACTTAAACATAAGCATATTCTACAACTGAATTAAATAAATCAAAAACAATTTAGGGTGGACTGCTTGTATCGAAGTGCTTATATTGGAGATTTTAGAATGCAGGCCGATATAATCCGATATCCGTCTTTTTGCTTATATCGGACCAATATCCGATATCAATATCGGATCGGGAAACCCCTAATTTATGCATGAATAAACTCATTAAAAAAGCATTAGTTCATGCATAATATTAATGAGAACATATTAGTAATAAACATGAGCAAATATAACCAGAGGCCTTTTTTGTCATTTGTTCCAAATTAAAGGAGCTTGCCTTTTCCCTAGCTCTCTTCTGAACTTTGGAACAGATAATTAGAAAAGATCTTGAAACTCCTGTTCTTATGTTGTTCTTTGAGGGGTCAGAACTAAAATGCCCTTTTAGATAATATTTAGAATATGCCAGGCCTTCAGTCTACAAATAGACATAGAACATCACCAAAATGTGCATAAAAGCTTTTCTCACTGTAGTTTTCCATGAGTGCATCATGTTTGCGAATGTTCAAATAATTGGGAGCTATGATCTGTCCCTAAAACTCTAATATACTGTATTAAAAAATCCTAAGCATCCGCCATAGCTCATGTCTCAATGTCTGAACACGGTAGTGGTTGCACGGGTGAGGTTTGAAGTCAGGCTTTATGAATACTCTGACTGACTATTAATCATTAAAAAACACTGAATATGTGCATTTTGATGGTAAATTAATGCATAAAATGAATTAAAATGTATAGACCCTGTAAGCAGGCAGTGGGTAGCGGGGCAAGCTGGCTGCTGGTGTAGACAAAATCCAAATAACTAATCTTTTATAGTTCAAAACATGAACATTGCATTTATTATGCACCTATGCCATCATTAATTTAATGTTTTGATTTGTAGACCCTCATGACTGGTTGCCTCGCTTCTAGGGCAGCTAACTTGATTTACAGCTTTTGTCCAATCAGAACCCACCCCTGTTTTATTGTCTTGTAGACTTCTTGGCCTCAAGGCGTTCAGAAACTTCTCTGAATCCATTTTCAGCTGAACTGAATGGGGACAATTGAGTTGGTTACCATGGGCTTTGACGAATCAGATTCTTTGACATTCCAGGGACAGATTGACAGCCTTCCTGTTCATGGGACATTCAGAATGTCCAAATTGGTCAGTTGGCCAAACAAATGCCTCTAAAACTTTTTAGCAGCACCTGTTTGCAGAAAGAGTTTGAGTAAAATGATTAATGTTAAGTTTTTCTGTGTGATTTTAGTGCTCTAGTGTTTCAGCGGAAAATGATTTTTACTTATGTTGCTCTTTTATTACATAAAATGGTGAAAGAAAGAGAGGAAACAGATTTAGTGGCATATCTATTGGCAAACCCCTTCAGGGGGGATTCTAAGCTGAAAAGCTTAAGGCGATGAGTTTGCAAACCTGAATTGCCTCACCTAGGGATCATCAGAACACAACAGGATTCCTGTGCTTTTAAACCAAAAAGATTTATAAGTTAGAAAGCATATGTGCATTGGAACGTGTAGCAAGACGCTCTGAGCATCAGAGCTCAATGGGAGCTTGACACAACCGAGTTCATGAGATCAACTACACATCAGCCAATCAGAAAAGAATATGCAGCTACATATCAGCCAATCAGAAAATAGCACTGCTGTATCAGGGTAAGATACGGTTGATCTGACCGCAGAGGAAGCATACTGCATGACAGAAATGCCTTATCACATGAGTACAGTAAGTTACCTCATCATTTAATTTAGTAGCCTACTGAATCATGAAATTACTTACTGTACAAAAGGAAAACAATGAGAGCTTATTCTTATTCTTTCTCCACACCCACCATTAAACAGTAAAGCAAAGTCTAATCAAATTAAAACAAAATCATCAATGTTAAGTTAGTTAAGTTAATAGTTCTACTTAGAACATGAGAAATGTTTGGCTTTAATTAAAATCCAAATTTCACATTTTTAGTTTGAAAGGGCATGGTCAAATATTGGAGGTACATCATAATAAAAAGAACAATAATAATTTGTATTATTATGTTATATCATTACTTGATATAATATACTAACATCACAAAGTAACAGTAAAACCCATTAGGTAACTTTGGGGGCAACAAAGCACCTAACCCAGTTTTAATTTTAAAATAAGATAAGTGCACATAGATGGTTGATGACTTATTTGAAATGTGAATCCTTTATAAACTATCATATACAAAGGTCTGTACATCATTGCCCCCCCATTGCAAGCTAGCAAAAATCTCACTCTGACCTGAGATCAAAACTCGAGAGCCCTGTTTCTATGAGTTTATTGTATCTGTAGTGAGTGTATTTGTAGCCCTTGAATGTTAAAAATGAAGGCTATACGGCCACTATGAATGTAAGGTCATGTGTTATAAAAAACCTCAACCAAAGATGCCTCAATGAGGTTATTAGTAGCTTGTTTGATAACCACTGCACAGCAATAAGGGCCTGGCACACCACTGCCGTAAATATAAGTCAACTTTTCTTTAATACTTTCTGCCTTTACAAAATCTGTCAGCCTAAACTTGTATGTAATAAATGTAAGAGAATTTTTATTATGGCTAAGCAGCTTTGCGAATGTGTGCCAAAGAGTAACGGTGATCAGGTTAAGTTGCATGTTGAAATGCATTTCACAACTAGAAAAGCACTCAGAGAGCGCAGACCTCCGCCAAGGTTATCCGGCTCAGTCCCAAAATTTAATCAGTTCTTCCATATCCCATTTCCAACAATTCCTCAAAATTTCATCCAAATCCGTTCAGAACTTTTCAAGTTATTTTGAACACAAACAAACAGACAAACAGACAGACTGACAGATGAACGCCGGCAAAAACATAACCTCCTTGGCGGAGGTAAAAATGCATCAAACAAATAGATTGTATGTTTTTCCTGCATGTAATATTATGTGTACAAGGACAACTTACGAAGAGTTCACCACTCCCTGCACTCAAATGTTGTAAGAGGTGTGTGAATGGTCATTAATGTAAGCCTGTCACAGTGAGATGATCCGGAGGTGCTGAAAACAGGCCACAAAGCCACTATGAGGCCTTCGCTGTCCTTTCACGCAAATTCCTCAGCTTAACATGTCAAGAAGAGAAACACATTATGAGATACTGCGGTCCCTGTGGGTATGAATTAAGCATGTGACAGGGGCGTGTGCGAGTGTGTTTAAGTGTGCCCTGTTCATTTGAGGAATGTCCCCAGTCTACCCGGTCGAGCGGAACTGCATCGAAACCAGAGAGCAAGTATCACCTCAGCCGAGCAGTGATACTAAGAGGCTACAGTTAGATCAGATACCTACTTCTCACTTCACTTCACTTTACCCTTTTAACTCGTCTGTCATCTGCAGGAGCAACTTAAGCGGAAAGGAAATTGCACAGTGTGAGCTGAAAGTTTGACATAGAGTTCATGTGTGCAGCAGCAGCATGGCTGTTCTCAAATTTTAAAAGCATGTCTGTAGCTGCGAAAGGTCAAATGAAATGGTTAACCTCCCACGTGCCAAAGCTGGAGAAATGGGGGAACAGGGCAGTAATTAAAATTTATGGTTACAAGACAGGTCAAAGTAAAGCTGTCACTTTTCTTAAGGAAAGATAGTTATTAGAGGAGCACTGCCACAGAAAGTGATAACTATTTGACCAAGAGACATCAGCCTCTCACTCATAATATTAATCAGCCTGAAGTGCACATCCATGCATGTTGTTAACTTGCTAAGTGCACTTTAAAATAATCTTGTGAAGGAAGTGCAGAACCAGTTTATGGGGAAACTGATATAGGGACCTTACTTTCAGGATCAAAACTTTTTTTAGAATTGTAAATTTATCCATACAAGGAATGTGATGTAGTGTTTTAGTGCAAAATAATTTATATTGAAGAGGAGAGTAAAAGTAAGTGGCTATAAATGCAGCAGTACTTTTTTTGTCAAGTATTTTAAATTGAATGTAAAAAATAGCATTTTTACCTTAAAATGAAAGTACAAAAGGTACGCTAGAGGAGCTGTGCAGATGTGAAGGGCTACTGATTAAATAATTATTTACCTCTGCCTAAAGTGCATAGAAGCCTGGTTTAAGTTACAATTAAAACACATCCAGAGATTGAGCCAATCAAAAAAACGCGTGGGCTGAAGCTCAGGTTTATAGAGCTAGCATTGTGCTGTTTTAGTCATCTAAAAGCCAATGAGATATGTAACCCTCCTATTATCCTTGGGGTCAATTTGACCCCATTCAATGTTTGTCATTCAAAAAATAATAGTTGACTTTTGTGCTTTTGCTTCATATTTCATGACTTTTCCTACTTTGATGGGGATAACTGATTAAGCATAATTATCATGATGATATTTTTTCAATGTGCAGAATACATATCGCACGCATTGGTGTTCCTCTGGGGTCAATTTGACCCCAAGCCATTTTAGCTGTGTTGGCTTCTCTGTCGCGTGTGTGACCTCACACCCCCACACCTGCCCATGCAGAGTGGATACTTTTGAGCTGATACATAACAAGGGGGTGGGGAAAACAACTATTCCCACGAGAACTTTGATAAGTCTCATGGTGTGGGCATGTGGGAAACAATTTGATTTGTGAACTCCTGCCAAAATGTGGAAGCCAATGTAGGTTTGCAAGTTGATTACATCCAAGTCTTTCCAACTATCAAGTCATCATTAGAGCTCTTCATAACACCATGGACTGAAAATATTGTACTTGGGGTGACAAATTTAGAGGGGAAGTGTGCGTATGCAGACAGTGGGAGAGACCTGGATGTAGTTGAGTTAGGAGCCTACATTGGCTTGCTCATTTCGGCAGAAGTTTACAAATCAAAAGGTGAAACAACAGCAAGCCTTTGGAATGCTGAGACTGGTAGGGCAATATTTCCAGACACCATGTCTCTGTAGACATTCCAAGTTTTGGAATAACAAAAGAGGAGGGCTGAGTGAGACTTTATAGTGATGAATCACAAATATGTTCCTAAACTGAAATGTTAAATTTCCAGCTTATTTCTGTTACCATTTTTGTTGTACTTGGTAGCAGTTTGTTAGCAACTATTTTTTTAAAGATGTGATAAAATGTTGAATTTACTAGAGGGGGGCAATTCAAGAATTATTGTGTGTTCTGGGGAAAAAAAAACATTGAATTTTTGTGATATGTACACCACAGACTATCTAAGGTTGTATCCCAAAAGAATCAAAAATCAAAAATCCCATAGACTTTAATGCAATAGAAGTCCAAGTTAAAAATGCTAACTCACTTCCACTTTTTAGGACTTTTCACTGCACCACTTTGTAGAGTAATGCCAGAAGTTATGTAATGTTGTAGCCTAACTCAGAAACTGGCATAGCACATATTCACTGGACAAAAAGCCCAGGTTTGTTTAATGAGTTTTCAGGTTTTGCTGAAAGAGACAACCATTCACTCATGAACTCACATTATTTTGAATTCATAATTACAAAATAGCCTATTGGCCTTGGAGCATCTCTGTGGCTCCCAGACCAATATCCAGATACAATCTATCTGGTCTCTCCAAGTACCAACCCAAGTCTTAACTGTCCAGCAAACCCATTTTCACATTTGGTATGCAGACCTGTAAAAATGCTGCCCTTTACTGGCATCACTCTAGAACACTTACACACTGAACTACCATGAGTTCATGTATGAGTTAATGACTGCACCCATTTTGAAATGTTAACAATTCATATCCATCATCATTTTCTGTCATTCACAATATAGCAGTAGTAAAGCAGGAATTAAAATGCAAATATGAATGAAGAGTTAACTAACATGAGAACTAGTCTTTGTAAACAGCCAGACCTAGTACTGATAAACCACAGCTTTGTACCAAGCACAAGCTATTGATGAGATAAAACTGTAAAAGTCATAGAATAGAGTAGTGGTTTGCCTAGCTTTGTATAAGGGCTATAGTTGTACAAGCAAGTGGCCTGTGATCAAAACTGTCTTGTGGTTCCTTTTCTGTATATTATTCCCCACTTTCATTTCCAATTAACCTGGATTTTCAACTTTCCTATCCAAAATGAAAGCTAAAGCACAAAAACTAAGTTTAAAGCTAACTAGACATGCTCCAAGAGCACAAACCTCAACCAAGGCATTTTTGACATTATAGCAGAGTTATTATCAAAAATGTGGAAACTGTCCTGGCATGCAAGGTTATTCAGATCACCACCAAATTCTAACCACTTTTTTCCTGTGCCATGACCAACATCATTTGAAAAAGACAGCAAAAATTTGTTGAGAACTTACTGAATTATCCTGCTAACAGACAAACAAATTAACAAATGCAGGCAAAAACATAACCTCCTTCACTGAGGTAATTATAAAAAACTGTGTACAAAATGCTTGAGGGCTAAAGTATATAAAGCAACATTTGCTGAATCAATTAAGAATGCAATATTGCCAATTTTATCGTTAACACGTTACTGAGTAGTTCATAATTATGTTGCACTGTTTAGATAAATAATAAACAGTGGCAAAGCTTAGTTGTTCAGTATGGCATAGTTTGAAAACAATAAGAAAAGAAAAACTCAAGCTGTGTTCTGCCCTGTTGCAAAAGTAGAAAGAGATTGATGGATAACAAGAGAAAGAAAGAGAGCGGGGAAAAGGTAAACGATTAGTTGCTGGTATTTCATGCTGGATGATACTTGGCTAGGTCTCTCTTGTGAAACTACTCTGTGTGCTTCAGTGACTGGGCCCTTGTCCCTTCAGGCTGATTTACACCCAGCTTCATCTTTTCTCCGCTTTATTTGTTTGCTGGTTACTACGCAACGGCAGCTTGTTGCCCTAATGCACTGTTACCTGTCCTGTTTGTCTTCTGTCAAGCACAGGGGATAGTCTCATCTTATTTATTGCCACATATACATTGTTCTGTTTGGGGACAGTTTGACTATTTACATCATTGTTCCTGTTGAAGAACAAGCTTTTGTCTGCCTGCAGTGAGACAATTTAAAACACCAACCCTGTGCTAACATATATTACTAATGCATTTCTCCAAAGCAGCTGTGTGGGTTTGGGTAATTGCAGTATTTAAGATAACATATGCCTTGTAGTTTGGTATTTTTATAAGAGCTTCTACACTGAAGCAACTGTCTCGTATCCTTTTATGTCTCCTTATCAAAACAGAGTAAAAAGCACGGCTCAGCTCAGGCTGACAAGCCACACGGCTCGCTGATTCAACCGCAATGCTTTAATGCTAAACCATTACATGCTTGCTCAATCCATCTTGGCATGACTAAAGGCCTGTCATTGTCCGTGTTAATACATTTTTTGAGTTTTTGCAAGAGTGAGGTGCGGTCATTCTGAGGTTGAGTAATCTGCTTGTGGACCTGGGAAAGCAGTGGCGTGATCAGTGTCCTTTTTAATCTTTTGCTGCTGATATTTTGTGAAATAATCTCAGATATCAATCAATTATTCCTGCAGTTTTCTGGCTCTACAAGTTGTCACTCCACAGGATGATGATGAAACCTTATGGTGCTGTGTTACAAGATCTTGTTATAAAAACAAATCTTATAATTATCATGTGTATGTACACTAATTTTACAAATATAGCGTCATTGTTGTGGGTAAATCTTGAACAGAATGTACGTTTTTCTTGTTTCTGGGAGTATTACGATTGCTTGTGCACACTTGAAGTACTGCAAAAAGCTATGCCATCTCTCAGCTTTCTGTCCCATAAGAAGTTTAAGCTGAATTTTCAACTAATTCTCTTAGAGTTGTGCTGCTGTGAAACCCATGGGACTGAAAGAAGATCAGTTTGGTGTTTGATCTCACGGATATGTGTCCACTTATCTGATGCCTCCTCAAAATACCAGAAAAAACTCTGTGACACAGACTTAAAGTTTTAGATCAGGTATAAGGTGGTTTAAAGTGCAGTCATTTTCTGCATCCTGAAGCTAGGAACAAACCAGCTTGTGCCTTATCATTCCTCATTTTCAGACAAACACACTCCTGGGTCAATGCTGGGCATACAATTTTTTGCTATTTAAACAACGTGTGGGCACAAAAAGGACACCTACGACAGGTAGAAATTACGGAAGACACCTGTGCTTCACACCAAAACACTTCATGTCAGGCATATGATAGGGCTTATAATGTTAACACCATAGACTTTGCAAACTTTACAAAAAAAAAGGTTAATGAAGATGATAAATTGTGTTTTTTCCCATTTCTAACAGCCCAAAGGAAATACCTTTATGGATAGGCAGGTCCTGCTTCCAAATCCTCAGACTTCACAATTGAGCTCATTCAGCTGAGGAAACAACCAGCGTGAAAGTCAGTAAACAATGGCTGCTTCTGAATAGATTGGCATAAATATGGCCTGCTTTTGTGGTACGTTTATCAGAACTTGAAAATATGTCTTTCCTGAATGAAGAATGAATAAACACAAAAAAGGACTAAAAACATTTCTTGATGAAAAAATATATATTTTATTCATTTTCCAACAGGTTTCGGCAAGAGTTTGAGTTATTACGTGACTCGGGTTATGTACTTAAGTCCTTCGCAGCAGCACCAAACCCACGATATCACCTTATTAGACTTCCATTTACAGAACAATCATCCAATCGCCTATTGGATATGTTGAAAGGTTCTGCCTCCCAAAACACTTGGCCCAGGTGATCCAGTGAATTGTATTATGCAGATATTTGAACAGTCTATCTGGAGCAACAGGTTGCAAAACATGATTTCTGAGGGCAAGCCCAACAACCAAACAGAAGACACAACCCCCAAAAAAGGCAGCTTTTGATTGAGGACATTAAACAGTGAAATCGCAGAAAAACAAGCCGAAGACATGAAGATGCTGTGCTGTATTTGGTTTTAAGCATTATGTCATTTGCTTAGAAACACTCCAATAATGTCTTAAGGTGTTATAAAGGAAAGTAATTTAAGCACACAGTGACTTCTTATATTTTATTTTCAGAAGATGCACACAGGGCTTTGCATGTTCCACCTGCGAGCTGGCAACACTTTTAAGAGAGGTAGTTAATGGTGAGCACTCACTCATGCCTCCCTTTCATTACCACAGCATTAGTAGTCATTTGCACCATTATCCATGTAAATAACTCCTTTTTTATTAACTTTTCTTGACACAGTTTTCTTTAAATTTCCTTTTTTATGATCTACTTTTTCAAGATAATTGCATTAAAGTGAATTACTACACACACTGTTGGATGTAAAGTGCTTGCCAGACAATAAAGAACCTCCTGGGTTATACACACATTCAAATACTCCTGGAGACATCTGATGCCAGGGTATGAAGTCATGTTATATAATTTAAAACACATTTCACATATGGTGTTTTAGAGTGACCTTGCTCTTTCTTGGAAGATGTAAGTAAAGTTAAAATAACATGTAATTCCACCAAATAAATTATGTTCTTTTTTCACCATAAAATATCCAGAATAAACTCAAATTTGGGCCCCATGTGTTCCACTGCGCACGGCTGAGAGGCAACAGGTGCAGCTCACTGTCTCCTCTGATGGATATAATAGCTGCTCTCTGGCCAGGATTCTCAGAGGCAACGTAATCCAGCCCTAATCTCCTTGTAATTCAGGGAGGATTGGGTTCTTCAGATGAGCAAGTGGAAACTTTTCCTGGTGTGTGAGAGTTGAATATGTCTATATTTGTTCATGTTTTTCATTCAGCATCCAAAATCTATATTGAGGGCTTTGCTTGTAAAATCGAACCTGGGTGATTAATATGCACACCTGTGCAACTCATGCATGGAGAATTTCCAATACTTTTATTAAATTAAATAAATGTTTAAGACAAACTCTTGTGAGTGATTGCAACACTAATAAATTAATAAATGAGCTGTGTTTTCACTCGTCCTTAAGACATTTGCAGAGACAATTTAATTATCTAAGGACAGTTGAAAAATGCATCCTTGATGGTTTAACATTAGAATAAATATTGGACAGTAGTTACCTGCGATAAATCCATCAATCTATTATCTAACCGCTTTATCCCTTTCAGGGTTTCTGGAACTTGTCGCAGATTACTGTGATACTATCACTTTCTTCAGATACAAATAATGTAAGGGATGACAGTTTCTGAAACTGTAAAATGAGTTACCATTCAGAATAATGTTTAGATGCTGAATTGCTTTTATGTCAAAGGTGGGCTGTTACCATAATTTTGTGTGTGCACAGTAATTTGCTGAAGAGTTACACACAGTATTGAGGATGTGTAAGTTTTAGAGCCCTTTTTTTATTTTAACATTGTCAAGTATTGTAAACTTTTTTAGACCTTTTGTGAATCAAATTTAAAGAGGCTAAGTAATTAGTAACTTAAAGGTAAAGCAGTGATCTTCTTTGGATACCTTTTGATTCCTTTGAAAGTAATTACTTTGAAATTTTGAGTACACACAACAAAATGACTGTCTGGAGCCGTGGCAATGACTGTAAACACCACGGATAAAGTGGATAAAATGAAGTATTTACAATGTGTCCAGTAAATTGTGATATGTCCTAACTGAGAAGGAGAGCTTTTGGACCAAAACTGCTTCTGCTAAAGATGTCCCAGGAAGCTAACTTCAAGCCCCATTTAGTTTCAATTCATTCTGTGTTTGTTTTCATGCTTGTTTACACTAATGTTACTTCTGACTTGTAATGTTAAATACACAGTCTAAATAATGGAACCCCTGCTTTTTTTTCTCCCCTCTGGGTTACACACACAGTTTTTTTCTACATGTGATTTTAATTATTTATTTTTCCCCTGAGTATAACATTTATCATGCTTGGTAGAACTGCATCCAAATTTGTTTGTCTATACTGCTAAGCCTCATTGCAAACACAAGTCTTAACTCTAACTTGTGCCTCTATGTCTTTAAGCATTATCACTGTCTTCACTCCAGCTGTGGAGCACAGCTGGATTTCCTTGCATGGAAAAAATGCTTTATGTGAGGGAAATGTTAACTCAGGACTGTCAGAGTTGTTGTAACAGTGCCGTTCATTTTATTGATCTCCAGAGTAACGGTCTTTAACTAACCCATAAAATGTAATTTGTCAGAAAAGAGCACTGACTCAGTCTGATTCAAGGTTTTGAGGCTGAAGACTGTTTTTATTACTTGTATAAGAAGCAGCTGTTTAAAACTAATTTTAAATCTTAACTCTTTTTGTATTGTAAACTAGCAGTGCTGTTTCAGAATATGTTATGCAAATGTGTTTTTCATCTTTATTTTCTGCAACACAAAGCTTTTTTATCATTAAGTCCTCAAACATTTATACACAGCAAAATCTGCATGGACAGATGGACAGTATCATTGTTATATATTAACACTTTATAAATGTCTATATGGGTCCACATCAGAAAGTCTTGTTCTTACTCTTTCGGAGATTTGGTGCTTTAACTCTTATCAAGAGTGACTGTTGACTCTTTTTGTAATTAAAATAAAATTTTCTAACACTTAACAGTATGATTTTTGATCAACAGTTCAATGTAGTGTTAGGAATGCACTCTCTTAGAGTATACTTTTTTAACTACTTAAACATTAATTCTACACTGCCTGGCCAAATAAAAAGTTGCCACTTGGATTTAACTACGCAAATAGGTATGAGCCTCCTATTGGATGATTACTGCATAGGCAATTATCTTTCAGCTGGCAACAAGTTATTAAACCCCAGCGGATGCAATGAGTAGCTTCTCATTTCTTAAACAACCATGTCTAAAGACACATCCTGTGGTCGTGGAAAAGATGCTAGTCTGTTTAAGAAGGGTCAAATCATTGGCATGCATCAAGAAGAGAAAACATCTAAGGAGATTGCAGAAACTACTAAAATTGGGTTAAGAACTGTCCAACGCATTATTAAAAACTTGAAGGATAGTGGGGAACCATCGTCTTCGAGGAAGAAATGTGGTCGGAAAAAATCCTGAATGATCGTGATGGGCTTTCACTTAAACGTTTGGCCAAATCAAATCAAAGAAAAACAACAGTAGAATTCAGGGGTATGTTTAATCGTGAAAGTAAGAGCATTTCCACACACACAATGCAAATGGAACTCGAGGGATTGGGACTGAACAGCTGTGTAGCCTTAAGAAAACCACTAATCAGTAAGGCTAACCAGAAAAAAAGGCTTCAGCTTGCTAGGGAGCATAAAGATTGGACTCTGGAGGAATGGAAGAAGGTCATGTGGTCTGATGAGTCCAGATTTACTCTGTTCCAGAGTGATGGGCAGATCAGGGTAAGAAGAGAGGCAGGTGAAGTGATGCATCCATCATGCCTAGTGCCTACTGTACAAGCCTGTGGGGGCAGTGCTATGATCTGGGGTTGCTTAAGTTGGTCAGGTCAAGGTTCAGCAACATTATGTGCTCAAAGAATGAGGTCAGCTGACTACCTGAATGTACTGAATGACCAGGTTATTCCATCAATGGATTTTTTTCTTCCCTAACGGGCATATTCCAAGATGACAATGCTAGGATATATTGGGCTCAAATTGTAAAAGAGTGGTTCATGGAGCATGAGACATCATTTTCACACATTAAGGACGAGACCTTAACCCCATTGAGAATCTTTGGAATGTGCTGGAGAAGGCTTTGCACAGTGGTCAGACTCTCCCATCATCAAAACAAGATCTTGGTGAAAAATTAATGCAACACTGGATGGAGATAAATCTTGTGGTATTGTAGAAGCTTATTGAAACAATGCAAGACCGTGCCATGTGGTAGATAATTTCCTTTCTTCATTTTTTCTAATGCAACAAATTAACGTGAGTAAATAAGTTACACCTGTATTATCATGCAGAACATGTGGATAGCAGTGGGAACATAACTAAGCCTTCATGTGAAAACACACAATGCTTTGCTCCCCCACTAGTTCAGCTTATATCGTCTGTCCTCTGTAACTCCTCTTTTACAGACTCCAAGGGCAGCAGAGGAAGATCACTTTATTCCTCCTATAGGCCTCTGTGTATACAAGGGGAAGGCAAGGCATCACAAGGGTTTGAAAAGAAGGCTTTTGAACAGTCATTAGTAGGGCTAGCTGATATGGACCAAAATGTATCTTGATATTTTTTTAGCTGAACGGCCGTGTTTAATATATAACTCAATATAGTCTTCTATAAAGAAATAATAAATATCTGTTTAGTTTTAATTCAAATTCACATGAACTAAATTGACAATAGCAACATGGGCAAATTATTAACTTATTACACGTCAATATGTACTTTAAAAACAACATGAACAGAAACTTCAACTTTATAAATTCACAAAGAATGAAATGAATTAAATAAAATAATAAATTTAGTAAAATATAATGAACAATACAAATACAAAATAGAAAAAAAAAAAGTAGTGGACAAAGTATTGTGGTCCTGGGGAATACAGCTTGTTTGAAGACAGGCACTTTTTAACTCCCAATCCTCCATATAATTGTACTGTTACACTCATAAATGGCTCATAGGTCCTGTGAGACCACATGTCTCTGGTCAGCGCAAAGTGAGTGACTTTAGTGAGCTGTGGTGTGTGGCCCTGACTTTGGTGTCTATCATTGGCAGCACTTCATTTGCAAAATACGAGCAACTCTGGAACTGGTATCTTGGATCAATGGCTTTAGCAAGCTAAATAAAGCTATCCTGTTGAACAACTGCACTGGGGACCATGCCACCATGCTACTGTCTTGATAACATCGCCTTACTTTTTACATTTTCTTTCATAAGGCTCAGTGTGAGATAACTCAGCATGCAGTTTACATTGTTTTGAAACAGGGGGCTGTGAAGACTTCATACTTTGGGAGGTAATACAGAGTTTCATGCACTCTTCATGCTGCACTCTGTGGCATTGCTTTAAATGATGATAATAATTTGTCCTGCTCCAACATTTAGATGCAATATGCTGCCAGCACTCTCTACAAAAAAAAAAAATCTGCATATGAAGTATTAAAACCAAACCATCTCCATGTAATCAAGCCATTATTTTTCTTTTTACCAACTAACTGCTCTTCAGAGGCCCTACCCCTGTCGTTAGCAGTCTCTATAACCACATTCACACATGCAAAAAAAAAAAAAACCTCAAATTATCCAGACTTTAGGCCGGTGAGCCATATGTGTGAACACAAATAACGTTTCACACAGACATTACCCGTGTTATTTCATTGCACCCCCCCCAAGTATTTTATCTGCGTAAAGTCTCAGTAAGCTAATGTGTGAAAGCAGCAGTGAATAGCCTTGGTAATTCATTGAGGCAAGTGGGGAGGGGGTGATGACATCATCCCGTAAGTGAGCGTAGGAAAACAGAAAATGGAGACTTGACAGGATGGAACAAAAACAGCCGCTGTGGGTGGTGGGTGAGGTTTATTTGATTGCAAGGAGAGTAGCAGATACTCAAATGTGTGTCTGGCCATCTGAGTGTTGTTTTTACTGCACATCATCAAAGTCCTTTTGTACATCTGCTCTAAAAAAAAATCACCATTGTTGTAATCGTTGCGCGTGAAGTGACGTTGCTTCATATTCACTTCTGCGTGCTGCAGTGCTCCTCTCAACTCTTTTGTCGATGCTGTTGATCCACTTTTTAACATGTAACACTGACGTAAGGATGTAATTGTGACCCTCTGCTCTGCCCTGCTGCTGTATTGTGAACACTGACCTCCACCGTCTATTTTTGGCGTCATCTTCAGCCGTGTACTTTTGTTTTTGACCAGCGACCCCCCTGCTCTCCTCCACCACTTCTCCTCCATCTAGCAGGCCATACTCCTTTCTGAGAGGAGCAAATGTGAACAGCCATGTTAGGGAATTACCAGGGTGAGCAGCCCGAGTAATATCCTGATAATATGAGGTTTGCATGGGTTAAAACGGTGTATGTTGTCACTTTTGTTGTGAATAAGGGGGGGAGGGCTTGGCCTTTGAGGTTCCTTAAGTCTCAGTTAAGGGATGTAGGCAGGGTAAGACAAAGAGCAACACAGAATCAAGAGGAGTGGGTGGTGGCTTGCTTTGTATTATTTTAATGTAATATAAATTATATTTATATGAACAATATCATCTTATCCTATATCAAGTTCAAAAATATATTTATATATATATTTTAAAAACTTGATATATTGCCCAGCCTCGCCCATTAGTCAACACATTGTTAAACTGCTGTGTTCCAGTTATGTAAAATGTGAAATATACAATGATATTAATAACTATGGTATGGCTGTTATCCAGGCCCTCAGATAATGTGCCATACAATATTAAGAATTAGAATACATTTTGTCCTCATTGACATTTGCTCACAGAGTTGTTGTTTTAAATATGTTTTCCTCGCCAGTAAAAAGCAGATAAAATACTCAACCTTATGATGGACTTCCTGAGTGTGTGTCAATAAATACTTACAAATGACTGCTGACTGAACAGGATGTTGTCTGCTGACATGTGACACAGTGTCATCAGTGCACCTCACTCTGAGCTCTAAGCTCACCCAGCAGGTTGCTGTCAACACATAGAACCCCTGACCAAGCCTGACACAAATACACACACACACACACAAATGAAGAAAATACGCGCATCTATATGTATTCATGCATAGAAATCAGCCAGGATTACTGTCAGAGAGGTTCGTACATCATGACAGACTGAGCAATCCTCATACATGTGCCAACAATTTCCTTCCACCTCGGGACAAAGACGAGGGGGAGGAGGAGAGGAAAAAGTGTGGATGATGATGGGGAAGATACCAATTGTTTATTTATGGGGAACATCTTCTCCAAAGGAAAGAGAGGGAGAGAAAAAAAGTTTTTATTTCCTTCTGAGTTGTAGAGATGAGAGATTTACTGTCTCCATAAAAAAAAGAATTTGTAACAAGGATCCTTGTCTAATAGCTATTGAGAAACTGAAGACCTTATGAGATGGAAATCTACAATGACCTAGCTTGTTTTTTCCATTGTCTGGATGTGGGAGGTCTCTGCAAACTCACTTTGAGGTTTTAATCCAATTAAGAAAACAATAATTTATCTCTATGCTCTGTGCCAGAGAAGGCTGTGAGACCTTTGTTCTCAATAACCCAAGCCTAATGCTACTTTTATAAATGAGCAGTGTAATAGCTTTGAGATCTTTGCTGATTGAAATGCCGGAAAAAAGAAAACACTTAAGACATTCAACATAGTACTTTACTTAATCATCTGATAATCACACAGAGCAAAGCAGATGAGGACATTTATTTGAATAAACCTCAAAGCCTGTTTTTGTTTCACCCATGAAAAGGGAACAATTAATCATGAAAGAGAAAACTATGTTTCCTTATCCAGAGGGTTAAGTAGCATTATTTAACACATTTAAAGAATTAAAGCATTTTACAAAATACATACCAAGAATATTTTAATAAGGTAGTGGTAGGATATACAATTCACACATTCTTAAACAGAAAATACAAACCATACTTACAAAGATATGGTGTGATTTGATGTGTAGAGAAAGAGATATTCATAATATTTATAGTTGTTATGAGTCATGTCTGGCCATGGTGACCGTGGTGACCATGACAGACACCACCTGATTATCATTGCCATGCAAACATGCAATAAAATGTCAGAGAGAACCTAACAAAGGACCTGCAACTTATTTCTGTTGTTCTGTTTCTGTATTTCATGTTTATTTTGTGCTGCTTCCTTGTAATAGACCAAAGTCGTGCTCTGGCTGCCTCCACCACCCTTTATTGTATAACTTCATCCCCTAAACCCCAAACAGAAATCAAGGCAAATCAAGACATATCCAAGACATGTCAGGGGCGACCATGTTCGACTGTTTACTTCTCTGTTAAATGGCCCATATTATGCTTTTTTGAGTTAAATAATACCCTGTGGATCAAAAACTGATTCAGAAATGAATTGTGTAATTCCAGGCTATGACTAATAAAAGGCATCAGTGACTCAGTCTAGAAATGCATTTTATCATCAGTCAGAAGAAAGAGGGTTCGAGCAGAGCTCCAGATGTTAGATGTCAGTCCCCCTGCTGCAACAGTGGCATGTAAGTAGGTATTAAAGAGAATGGATGTGTTAGCTGACACTGATGGACAGCTTAAATAGAACCTCAGAACCATCAGTGAAGAGTGAATGGGTATAAATGTGTAAAAGCTTTAAGTAGTTGCATACACTGTAAAAGTGTTGTTTAAGCTAAAGTCCATTCACCATTCAAAGTGATGACACTTTGCAGCTGATTTTAAGTCTTGTTAAGTTCAGTTACCATAGTGATCCGAACCTTGCAGTGCAGCTGAATCCGCCTGATTCAATGTCTGTAATCATACAGACCCTGCCATGCTCAAATCTACAACAATCGTGCTCCAACTGTAGTATCACAGTCCAGTTGGCACCCTTTCAAGCAGAAAGAGGTGGTGGCTAGATCACAATGACAGCAGGAAGTGAATGCTCGTATAAGATTATCATAGATGATAACAGCCTCAGTTGCAGTTTTCTCAGATTTGGACTGATGTCATTGTTAAATGATAAAACAAATAACAAAACAACAGGCATTTCTCAATGGAAAATATATATTTCGTTCCACCTTCAGACATGTTTTGGCATGATTTTGATCTATGAAGTGGCTCACGTTTTGCACTTTACTCAGCAGTCATAGTGCCCATCTACTACATTATCTGATTGGCTCACAATGAATGTGATTATTGGAACGATCATCCCATCAGCTGCCAGATATGCTTTTGAAAGGTTCTGCTTATTCCCAAACACTGTCAATGGCTTTTGTCCAGATAGACTATTGAAATATATTCTGTATAATATGTATTTAACGGTCTATCTGGTGTGTCGAGTTATGGTTATCCAGACATGGAAAATTTTGACATTAGGCTCAACAGACAAAGCTTACCCTTTATTTTTGTGTTGTGGCACATTGCAGAGTAGGAGAGCAATCATCACAAGAGATATGATTATGTTTGATCATTGGGATTGTTGCGCTTTTGATATTCAACCAATGGGAACAATTGGTATGCTAGAATTTGATCAAGGTTCAATGAGCAGTTTATCTTAAATAACTAAGAGGGAAAGTCATGGTTTATTAAAACAGTTGAGAAACAACATTAACAGTGTTGAAAATTGTGCTTCAAATAAAAGGAGGAAAAATAAATAGATAAATAAATGAGAGCTCTCTTAAAAGTATTAAATTAAACATAACACTAGAAAAGCACTCGGATAGCACAGCCCTCCGCCAAGATACAATTCTGGATCACCACGCGCTCTGATCTCTGCTCATGTCTGTCCATGTGGAGAAGTCCTCCGCTGGTATTGCAAGGGAAGCTGGGTAATGTAGTGACATAGGCTTGAAAAACATTGACGTGAGTTTGCAAATAAACTACATTCCCATAATGACGTAAAGGGAGCGGGACCCTCAGAGCAGCCGAGGAGAAATGAATAGGATTTACCATTATAAACGTCAGTGTTTTTTGTGACATCAATCTGGACCAGATCCAGATGAAATTGACTGTGATGATAGAGTTACATTATATATATATTATTGTGTATGTTTTTAAGCAAATCCATTTAGTGATGTCAGAGATATGATTTTTTTAACCCTCCGGGCGCCTTTGGGCTTTTTTTTGTACATTTGTGTCATTTTTTGTTTTTGGTCGTTTGATTATTCTGGCTGTGTTAATGCTAGCAGCATGAAATTTATAGTAGAGGGTTATTTTTGATGGAATTGCAAAATGTTAAGATTAGAGCCTTTTGCAAGGTCTATAGTTAGCTCTGGGAAATTTTTGTGTACACCTAGTACCTTTGTGACAAAAATGTCACCATTGAAGACCATTCAAAACACTATTTTTGATCCCACAGTCATTGCAGTAAAAAACATGCATCCAGTCAAAGTGACTTTTCATTGTAGAGTATTTGCCTGACAATTATAATTTTCTTCTTTTTCAACATCACATATTTTGTCTTCTCACCACAAAATGAAGCCATTTCCCAGAGAAAATCATGTTTTTCTTTTTACTGATTTTCTGTTTGTGCACTGTTCCTGTGGTACAGAGCCAATACGATTTTAAAAGGTCGTTTGTGTGTGTGTGTGTGGGTGTGTGTGTGTGTGGGGAGGGTGGGGGGGATGGGGGGGTTTGTGTGTGTGTTGGGGTGTGTGTGTACATGTGCATTGGTGGGGAAAATTGATATGTATGGTCAGGACTGAAGTAAGTCTAACAAATTACATCAAAAAAGAGGGATTGTTTTTTACTTTTTTTTTTTTAATTCCAATTTATGTACAGCAACCATTTTTGGCACGAAGGGAGCTCAGTGTGAGTTCTTTTTAATCTCACCTTGTAAAAAAAAATTAAAAAAGGCATTCTAATTATAATTATTGCTCATCATTAACAAGCACAAAGCTTTAATAACAAAATGTTAAGAAATCCAATTTGCACTGAAAATGTGAAAAATATGGACTTTTTACAATTTTTTCCATTGAAAATATCTGTGTTTGGACTTTTGAAACTGGCATTTAAAGGGTTGAATTCCCAAAAGGTTATCAAAAATTGATATGTATGCCAGACCTGAAGTAAGTCTAACAAATTACATCAAAAAGTGGGATTGTTTTTTAGTTTATATATAAATATATATATATATATATATATATATATATATATATATATATATATACATATGTTTTTTTTTTTTTGTTTTTTTTTTGTCCATCAACCATTTTTGGCAACGACGGAGCTCTTGTAATTTTTTTTTTAAGCTCACCTTGTTAAAAAAAAAAAAAAAAGGCATTCTAATTACAATTATTGCTCATCATTAACATATGAAAAATATGGACTTTTTACATATTTTTCCATTACAAATATCAATGTTTTGTACTTTTCAAACTAGCATTTAAAGGGTTAAATTTCAGAAATGTTATCAAAAATTTATATGTATGGTCAGGGCTGAAGTAAGTCTTACAAATTACATCAAAAAAGTGTTTATATACATATATCTATATATATTTATGTGTATGTATATATATATGTGTGTGTGTGTGTATATATATATATATATATATATATGTATGTATGTATTTATATATATATATACATGTATCAACCATTTTTGGTAACGAGGCAGCTCGGTCTGATTTTTTAGGAAGGGGCCCGGAGGGTTAAAATACGTCCCATTGTGAACTTATGGGATTTTTCACAAATTTTGGGAATTTTTTGCATCCAGACAAATTTGCGGATCACCACCAAAATGTAATGGCTTCTTTCTTGGAACCAAACCACACCTCTGGTAAAATTTTCATGTAAATCCATCCAGTAATTTTTGCGTTATATTGCTAACAGATAAACAAACACACACACAAAAAAAGAAACACACACACAAGCAGACCCTGGCAAAAACATAACCTCCTTGGCGGAGGTAATAAACAAAACATACCCACCCCCCCAAAAAAATGAATGTCCTCAGGATGAAATCCTGTGTAAGATTCTCAGATTTTTGATCTATAGAGTTCAGTTGGAGTTGAGCTTATATAGCGCTTTTCTATGACTACTCAAAACAGTTTTACAATGTGGGTCACGTCTACTAATTCACACCCATTCCCTTACTGATGGTTGGAGTATCGATGCCAATTGTCCATCAGTATCAACTATCTGAATAATGGAAGAATTTTAATCACACTTTAGAAAATTCCATAAACCCTTTGTCTTTGTTCTAAATTATTGATGGCTAACCTTTCAACTTATCACATTTTCAGGGCTGATAAAATCAAACAAGGAAAAACAGAGACAATGACCTGATAACTCTCTTATTACATCTGCACAGGAACGTAATGTGAAGGCATTTTGCTCAATGGGTGGAAAGACTTGACTGTCATGCTGGCTGACAGTTAATGGAAAACACACAAGTATCAGGTGTTATTCATCATGTCTCTTGGCTACTGCTGTGTTTGGGTAACCCTGCACACAGACAACAACCTATCATGAACTTTGCACATGCCCCACAAAGCTATAATACCTTGCATGAAAAACACGAGTTTATATTAGGCATGTGTGGTTGTTCATGTTTGGCTATGCATAACTTTCTGTATGTGCAAGTCATGCCTGTGTTATTCACCTGACGTCTGTTGCATACAGATGATTGTGAATAGTGTATACATCAGAGCATGCACACGTGGATATTGAGCGCATGCATGTATGAGAGAATGTTCACGGGGCTGTTGCTACAGGTTTGTTCCCGATGTGTCATCCAGCCAAATGCTGCACATGAACAGTGCCCTGCCCAGGTATTAAAGGCTGAGTAAATCATTTATGTCTCACAGATTTTGTCAGTCAACGCGGAACAGTGGTTTCTTTGTGCGCAGCCACTCAAGCTAACAGAAATTTAACAGATGTGTTTTGAGCCAGTGTTGATAAAGATAGCAACCATTAGTTTTCATGCAACGCAGTTCCTGAACAATAGTCCCCATTGTGTTTTTTTCTTCTACTGACTCACCCTGAATTACTGGTAAAATATTGCATTAGTGCTACATTAGTTCTGAATTTCTTTGAAAGCATGACAACCCTACAGCTAAAATAATGAATCACAATATTATTTATGTGGAGTGTTTTCTGTTCTAACTTATTTTTCATTTGGACTGTGTTATGGCACATATTATTCAGACAGTTGTTTATCTAAGACCACGTTTGAATTTTGAATTACTTTGCATTTACATCAGATATCAAGTCTACTACACTTTAATTGGTATGTTCACCCTTGGTCTTCAATGTCTTGTCTTGTCACTTTCAACTGTACAGTAACCGCTAAGTTCATTTATTAGGTAGATTTTTCCTCTTTCATGTTTGATTAAATGATCATCCCTGCATGAAGCAGCTTCTCATCCTAATACATGTGGACAAAGTATCCATGCTAAGAGGACAACATTGCCACGTTAAAAGCTTTCCTCACATATTCTCTTCATAAAAAGCTTTTACAGGAAACAGTAATAAACTGTTTAGCAAATAACTCTTCTGTAGTGTTGTTCAACCCCAACTCTGTCAGAGCTAAATGTGACCAGGGTGGGCTTCCTAGCCTCTTTGTGGCTAATTTACAACCATTCAGTGTTGTTGCACATAGTGTGAAGGGGTATGAGCCATAGGCTTAAAGAAGAGCAGTGCCTCTTTACAAGCCTTCAGAGTTTTATGAGTGTCTACACAAACAAATCAACATTGAATAGGGTATCCAAGACTACCCCCATTTGCAGTCTCGTTCATTTATCAGATATTGACTACCAAAAGCAGGTGGCTTAGTCTGGTTCTTCTAACATCAATAAGGAGGTAGGGGGCTTGAGTCCAGCTTCAGCTGTGACGTGTCCAAGTGTCCTTCACCCTAAGGGTCTCCAACTGCTGCATTCAAGTGGTTGTGACAAAGTGCGGATGTGTTAGTCATTACTGATGGAAAACTTACATAGAAACTCAGAGCCATCAGGGAGTGATTGTGAGAGTGATCGGGTGTGAATCAGCAGGTATGATGTTTGGTGTAAAAGTGCTTGAGTAGTTAGAAAGACTAAAAAAGTGCAACACAACCATAATTCTATTTACCATTTGTCATCAGTTGATGTTGAGGTGCATTCAATCGAAGTATTAAAGGGACTTCTTGTTCTTTTTTTAAAGTGGGGTTGCGTGAGGTAGTTGCTATGAGCCTGGTGTGTGCCACAGTATCACAGATCAGTTCTCACTTTGTTCAGAGAAACTCAGAACAGACGCAAGAGCTATACATTGCTGTACATGGTGCCAGACGCTCTGTGAAATTAAATGAATTGTGGGAGAAGCCACAAAAACAGTGCAGAGTCATCACATGTGGTCATTTTTTGCTACAGCAAGGATTTTTGTTCCTTAAACACTTGCAAGCAGTGAGACAACCTGCCATCAAAAGCTGGGGGGGGGGGGGGGGGGGTGATTCAAACAGCATCACAGAGTCGACAGTGGGTGGCACTGCATTTCAGTAGCAGATATCCCTGTCCAGCTGTGAAGATACTCTGACCATAACTGTCAACAGTGCATCCAAATTTGAGTCTCACCTCAGCTTGCTTGAAACCCAACCAGAAGGGAATTTGTAAAATCTACCAGGTATGATCCTGAACTGAAAACCAAAATAGATAGACAGATAAATAGATACATACTTTATTAAAGGGAGAAACCTCTATAGCCCAGTAGTCCAGCTATAGAAGTTTGTAATCTACACATGCAGCCTTACGATTAAAAAAAACACACAGATAATTGACCTTTGTGAATTTTCACCCTCTTCAGGAAGTGATCCTTTGCCAAGCCTCGCCCTCCTTGATTAGGATTGACATTTAGCTTGTTACTCTCCCGCTTTCTTTTTTTCATCTCCTCCAATAAAATGTTTCTTTTCTTCTGGTTTTTCGCTGCTTCTGCCATGATAACAACTCTACATTTAGCTTTCTTCTTGTTGTTGTTTAACAGCGGTTGGCATCCAACGTCAGAGGAGCATTATCGCCATCTACTACGCAGGAGTGTGAGCCAGAGGTCCCTGTTTCCATTTGGAAAATAAGTGCATATTTACTTTAAACTAAATTCTGTTCATTAAATCTGTTTTAAAAATTCATAAACTGCTTTATATTCTCCTTTTCCCAACGTTTAGCTTTCACCTCAAGGGGGAAGTGACGTATGCCGTATTGTAGTTTTTTAACGTGGACCATGCACATCAAAATTGCATTGTGCCAGTGAAGGTGATACAGACCCCCTCAGACCATGACAGAGGTGTCATTCAACCTGTTGTAAGGTGATGTACCATCACAATGATTCTAGAAATATTATATTAGGGTGGAAAAACTACATAGTGTTGGTTTAAATTGTTTTGTAACCATGCCTCAGGGAAAAGATAAAGACAAAGGTACATTGAGATGTATTAAAATAAGTCCAGATCTTAAGAAACTTGTTTATATTATTTCAGATATAACCACTGTCCAACCACTGCTATTTGTGTCGGCCTAATGTTAACTGTCCTCCAGCAACGCACCTACAAATTGCTTGTTTAACAAAAGAAGGTCTGTTTTATGTTTAGATTTGTCATACCATATCTGCAGTTATCTGACATTCCAGAAGAACAATGTAGAGATTAAAAGTACCTGTTTCATGAAAAAAAAAATGTTGGCTAGTTTATTATCAAATTATTTTATTTCTAGATTTGCATAATATAAAGTATGAAGTATTAATAGAAGTATTTTCTTTTACCTTAATGCATAAATATGATATTCTACTTGTTTACTGTACTGTATGGTGATAAACACATAAATTAAATTAGAAAAGCACTTGGACAGTACAGACCTCCACCAAGATACAATTTTGGATCACCACGCGCTCCGATATGACAGCCGAGTCTCCGCTTATGTCTGTCCATGTGAAGAACTCCCCTGCTGGCATTGCAAGGGAAGCTGGGAAATGTAGCGACATAGGCTTGAAAAGCATTGATGTGAGTTTGCAATAAACTACAATTCCCATAATAAAGTGAAAGGTGCAGAACCCTCACAGCATCCTAGGAGAAATAAGTGGGATTTGCCATTAAAAAAGTTCAATGTATTTTTGTGACATCAATCTGGATAGGATCCAGATGAAATTGACTGTGATGATTGTTATATTATATTTATTATCCTGTAAATTTTGAAGTGAATCCATAAAGTGATGTCAGAGATATAATTTTTAAAATACAGCCCAATGTTAACTTATGGGACTTTTCGCAAATTTTGGGATTTTTTTGCATCTAGACAAACATGCGGATCACCACCAAAATGTAATGGGTTCTTCCTTGGACCAAACCACATCTCTGGTAAAATTTTTATGTTAATCCATCTTGCTAACAGACAAAAAAACAAACAAACAAAAAAAACACAGAGACAGACCCTGGTGAAAACATAACCTCCTTGGTGGAGGTTATTATTATTATTAATATCATTATTATTATTATTATTATTATTATTATAATTGTTGTTGTTGTTGTTGTTGTTGTCGTCATTGTTGTTGTTTTTATTATTATTATTGTTATTATTATTATTATTATTATTATTATTATTATTATTATTATTATTATTATCTGGTTGAGTAGAAATGTGGCCACCCACACAGTTATGTCCAAAGAATACAGTTTTCTGTTTAGGAAACAGGATAAAACTTACTCCTGGATTAGGTTGGATTAGGATGTGGATATTTTAAATCACTTTCACAGACAATCCAAACACAACCTTCAGTCATTTAGAAGTGACAAAATAAAGGTCAAAAATATATTGCAATTCACTTCAAGCCTTGGTTCATGTTTTAGTTTGTCTGACAAAGCAGCTTAGCAATGGTTGCTACGAGAAGTGCTCTTAAATTGGTGGGTCAGATAAACCAGAGAGATGGCACAGGGTCTAGTAGAGTAGTGCAGGGATGACTCTAAAATTGCAGAACCTAGTTTGCATTTTTAGTTTGCACAGTTCCCATGGCTGAAAGTCAACGGGATTTAAGAACTTCCTTTTGGATAAATACCTATAAAAAAGTCTTCATTGAACACATGCATGTGATTTTAATGTTGCATTTTGCAACATGAAATGCACGCGATAATGCCTCGCTCATGAATTTGTTTTTAACAGAAAGGTTTCTGATAAACTGCTAACAAGGACTACAAAAGTTGCAGGGGACTCTACAATTATTTCTTATCATTTTTTGATACATTTTAATAGGGCTACATACACCATATCCACAGCCATGGGCACCAGCTTAATCAGTTCATTCGATTTAGAAGAAGTTACAGCCTGATGTCATTAATTGAAACGTCACTGCTTCGAAGTCAAAAGTTGTTCTGAAATAGCTAAAAGGTAGCTTTTTACTCCGATTATGTTTAAGCTTAAAAAGACCAAAATTGGGATTATAAAGGAGATTTTTAAAACTGAAGAAAGTACAATGTGAGTCTTTTAAATGTACAAAAGTTAAAATAATAACTTCCCCAAAAACTACTCCTCAATTAGAAACAAAAGATGATCTGATTGTGTGCAATGTTAAGCAGATTTACTTGTATCACTGCTGATTACATCCTTAAAAAGTTAAAAAAGTATTTTCTTCCTGACCCTCTGAAATTTGACCCTGTCACATGCCATGAGGGTCAAAAGGATGTTTCTACAACCACTTCTTACAAGCAAACCTTTGACTCGAGCACCCCGCTGCTTCAACCGCTGGATAAGCATTAAAACTAAGTAAACACTCTCTTCTTCACCTTTGTGTTGTTTCTGATCTTATTCTTCTGTCAACCGTGAAATCAGTTTGCCCCACAGCTGAGAGTAACAAATACCTCCTGGATGAATCTATGTGTGTGTGGATGATTGAGTGCTTGTGTGCATAGGTCTGCCTGTGAGGGTCTGAAGGGTCATCGGTCTCCGCCATCGTTTTTCTTCTCCCTCAGACATCCTAGAATGCCACGGCACATGAGAGGACTGAGGATTAGAAAAAGTGTCCTCTCGGATGACTCGTCCATCTGTCCCCAGGATCGAGTTATAAAGACTTGTGATATTGGCCGATTCATTTCAATCAACAGCAGATCCAATTCAAATAAGCCCCTCGACTGTGAGCAAAATCCCCCTGAGGCTCTGTTACCGTGTTCCTTTGGTGGAAAAAAAGGCTCATTGACATTTTTTTTCTTATCTCTGTCATTCTTTCATTTTGTGATCAACAAAGCATGACTGTATCCAAGCCTCATCATTCCCAAACCTAATAGTAAGACCATTTTCATCATTTCTCCATTTATTCTTCCCTTTTTTCACCTCCAGTTTGGTTGCTAATCAGGAAGCACCTATTGCCTATTTATCATAGAAATTGAGTCATTACCACCCACTCCACAGGAAAGAAAAACATCATCATTGCCTAATGCATTTTGTGACTGCATTTGTAGTGATTGTCATTTTGCATTTTAACAGATGCGAGTGGCTGATGATAATGCTTTGATCTTCTCTAAATGACTTGCAATGAGATTTGACCTCTGTGTGTTTCCGTATCTCTGCTCCTGTAAAACTCTGAAAGGAAAATGTTCCAGGATTTCTACAGACATAATCATACTTTTTTTTTCCAAAACATATCTACACTTGAAAACATTTGTGATTTTTGTGAATATTTTACCCTGTTAGTCTCTTGACACCTAAAGAGATTGTTTTTTGTTTGTTTGTTTTTGTTGATCCAAATTTCTTATTAACAACTGATTATTGTCCCAACACAGTCCAGATTCAGATTCAGATTCAGATTCAGACAACTTTATTAATCCCCTAAGGGCAGTTCAGTTCACAGTTACCCTGCCTTATTGAACTATCCAAACAAATCAGGGAACAAACAAACAAATGCAAGACATTCGTAGCAGGATATGGACATCCACATTCCCCTGTCAGTACCCAAAGATTGGCAGGATCAGCGATAAATACCAAATAAATACAATAAATAGTAAAGTTCCGCGGTGAAATTACTAAGATACAATAGGATACGGAAATAAAAGAGATAAAATAAGAAATATAACACTCCCGAGACTCCAAATTCAGCACAGGCCACATATCATCTTCAGTTCATATTCTAAATTGGCTCAATTTTGTGCCTCTTAGAAATTTTCCACCCCTCTGAAAATTATGATTTGCCAGTCAAAAGTGCATCAGAAAATTACATTTTCACAATTTATTAAGCAAGGAAGATACTGTCCTATTTCACTATTTTTATATGGAACTGAGTGGCATTGTAATTAATCCTTTGTGAAGCCTTCTCTTTCCAGGTGTTGACTTTTGTCACACGCCCCACCCTTAGTAACTGTTACTTTGTCAGACAAATTCAGATGTTGCTGGCCTCTCTCCCATCTGAACCAACTGAAAATAATTTGTTTTATAACTACCTTTTATTACCTCCACCAAGAAGGTTATGCTTTAGCCGTCGTATGTTTGTCTGTTTGTTTTTCTGTTACTTTGTTAGCAAGATTACACAAAAACTACTGGACAGATTTTGCTGAAATTTTCAGGAGATGTTGATAATAGCCCAACTTAAAATTTATTAGATTTTGGTGGTGATAAATGTATTTGTCTAGATGCAAAAAATCCCCAAATTTACAAAAATCCCACAAGTTAACATAGGACAGAATTTTGAACAACCATATCTCTGCCATTTTTGAACAGATTTGCTTCCAATTTTACAGGATAATATGGGGTCTATGTCTCTACGATCAAGGTAACTTTCATCTGGATGTATGTCCTGTGTTTGGTCTGGATCCTGGCACTATTCTGGATCTGGTGATAAAGAATTGTATCTTTTACAGAGGTTGCGGAAAAGCCACTGCTGGAACTGAGCTGCTTGGTGGAGGTCTGTGCTCTGAGTGCTTTTCTAGTTGATATTAACTCATTTGATTATTTTAAAACTTGGCCTAAATGAAAGAGTAGAGACTACACTAAACTAAGGTTTATCCAGTTAAGTCAAAATCTTTATGAATCTGTCAAAAATCTGAAAATATTACAAGTCAATGACCTCGGTGATGTCAACTAAAAATGTCTATTCACATCAAGAAAATGCTTTATTATTTTGGCTCAATGTTTTTAGAACACCAAATATTGTCACTATGAATATGTTTTATTTTATCTGTGAGTGTCAGTAGGTTTTCTGATTTTCTGCACTGGAAGTATCAAATTTAAGACAACAATTTCACCAAAATGCATCAAAATAGACTCTGCCAACACAAAACACAGAAAGCATCTGACTGTGATAACCCAGCAACAGCTGTTTTGAGGAGGGGTTCTCTGACAGTACACTCACACCAGAAGCGTCAAAATCGCCTGTCGACACTCTAGACGCTCACATCGCGCCGCTTGGCAGTTGAAAACACATACAGCAGCACACAGGCACGCGACGCGATGTGAGCAGCCGAAGGGGCGGGGCTTTCAAGCTGCGGTGCAGATGTGCTCTGGCTGACCATATACTGTCATTCTTGTTTTCATGCTTATATATCTCTATATATAAAGATTGCACTAACATTACACAAGTAAACAGACATAAGCACAGGCTTGTGACATCTTAACAGTAGCCTACTTGATTGTTATGACTTTACCCCCCTTTTTATGGAACGTTCGCACAGGAGGTTATTTGGGGGGGTTAGAAAGTGTACATATAATGCACACAGGACTTCGTATCCCTCTTTCACCATGGATCACACTTGGGAAGCTGGAGACAGCAATGATAAGATTTTCCTCCATTGTTTTCTCTTCCTCCCTCTCAAAATCTTCCGCATGGGAATCTAGATCGGCCTGCAATTGGATGACACCACCCTGACGCCTCTGCTCATTTGCATAAAGTTGAGCTTCTCCCAACTTCAGCTAGACGCTTTTGACGCTCTGATCGCGCCACTCGAGGCAGTCGTGACGCTCGCATCACGGCGCTCGTCGCCACCGTCGCCTCAATCGCCCCTCGACGCCGGTGATCATTGAAAATGAATGGCAGCTGGACGCCGCCGACGCTCAGATCGCTTCTGGTGTGAATGTACTGTAACTCTTATTGGTTGGTCATTAAACCAATCAAAGAGCCGACAAAGGTTCAGTTATGCTTGAAGATATTAAAACAGACAAGGTCAAGTTTTCTGTATGAGCACACTGGAGAAGATAAGGAAGGAATCCAGCTGAGAAAATAAGTCAATAAATATTTACAGTCTGCATGTTTTCAGTGCTCAACACACAGAAAGTTAGTTAAAGAACCCATATCATGCTTCTTCAAGTTAAACACAGCCATTTATATCTTGTACGTCTCCTCAAAAAAAAAAAAAAATCTAATCAGATTAGATTAGTTAGATAGAACTTTATTAATCCCTTTGGGAAATTAGGATTCTGAAAGCAATTTCAGAAAGTAGATAAAAAGATATATTAAAAAATACATAAACAAAAATACAATGCATGGTGCATGCTTCCCATACACACAGAGGCAGGAACAGTGCTCCTGTGTCCCACTGAGTCCATTTGCCAATATTATGATTCTTATAACTACCTCTGAAGACGGAGCAAATGGGGAGTCAACTTGGTACCCCCATTCTGTCTCTGACATTTAGAGAGATGGTGAAATATCACAGGGGCATAGATATGGCTACCTGAAATAACAGCATGAATAGGGCTTTTTTCATTAGCAGTTTCAGCCCATTTGCTCTGGGAGGCAAGCCCAGTGCAGAGCATAGACCGTATACCGCCGAAAACATTGTGCTGACCAATATCCACAGAGCAGGCGGTCGACCAATCAGAGTGTCACAGACAGTGAGAAGGTACCTGGATTAGTGGTACTATGTTTGTGAAAACTAGAGGATTTTTTCAGCCTAGTTTTGCACTTTTGTGGATTTGTTTATCATTAATGCTCATATTGCTCTTTGCCTCTTTGGGGCCTCAAGATTATTCCAACCCCTCTTGGCTTGAGGGCATGGAAATGATGGAATCCCTTTTTGTTGACTAAAGTTTTTTAACCCTTGTTTTACAGCCTTTTGTAAGACAATATAATGACTAGAGAAAAGCATTGCAAGTCATGATACAAGCTAAAATAGTGGAAATTATTATTAGGAATTATTATTCAATATGTCTCTCTTTAAAACTAATTCCAGGTTGTGAGTCAACAGAAGGAAATCTCCTTAACAATGAAGTGACAACTGATTATTAATTATGAAAGCATTTTAATAATGATTCAGGGTAGCAGTGAGGTTGTGACGTGTGGAGCAACAATAGGCTTTCAAGCTTTCAAGCTTCCAGTATCACCAGCCTTGGACAGTTTACACAGCCAGGGTGTGTCCATTCATTCTGCCCAGTGCATGCTGGGATAGGCCCAGGTATTCAATAATGGATTATATGGATTGACTTAGAAAATAGATTTTTGAAAACAGATTATGCAAGGAAGAAAAAGAATTAACTTTCAAAGAAGAGTGGATGGAATCAAGAGGTAGTACTTTGCTCTGTAAACAAAACACACACACAAAGCTGCAATAGTAAATAGTCTCATTGCAGGGTGATTAGACCAAGATCAGCAGAAAATAATAATAATAGTATCATTGTCTTGGGTTGTGCTGTGTGCATCGTCAAAGAATGTATTTGTTCCACTTGCCTTTCTTTTTGACACCTGCTGACACTGTGATAAAGTGTGTCTGTCTTTTTGTCAGTTAACGCACACACATAATGCATAAAACACACTAACATATCTCTTCTCCATCTGCCAAGCCCTTATGTTTCATCACCTTTAAGTGCTTATGAAATGATGTGTATTCACTGATGGCTCTGAGCCTTTTCCTTTTGCTTCACCAACCAGCAATGTTGTTTGTGCAGTCACCCCTCAGGGCAAACAGAGCTCACCTTGTCAGGGCCGAGGACAGAGATACCACCTCCTCATCCTCGTCTCTCTCCCCTCCTCATTTTTTTTATTTTTTATAGTTTTTCCACCTTATCTTATAATTTTCAAGCTTGTGAAAGCTTATATTTTCTGTGTGTCTTCTATGTGTGTGCGTGTGTGTGTGTTTGTGTGTGTTTGAGTGAATACGTGTGTATGTGTTTCGGCATGTGCTTACACCCTCAGTCCATGGCAGGGTGCCAGATGCAGGCAGATAACATCTTGAAGGAAACATTACAGTATTGCATACTCAATTCAAATTACTCAAATGTTTATAGCAACCAGCACCACAACAGGTGGAGAGGGCTGAACCTTTGGCAGGCAGGCAGGTCTTGTTCTTCATGGAGCTGTGGTTTCTGATGCCTTATGACAGCAAGTCAAGAGGAACTGATTCACTTCAGCGTGTCCCAAATAAAAGCAGTTTTGTCTGCAGCCGAGAAAGGAACGAAAGTGCAGACTGCAGATGCTGCAATTCCAACTCTCTGATTAGTGAGGAATAATTAGCAAAACAGCAGTTGTGATTTAATATGCTCCTTTTAAGCAAGAAAGCTATATTTAGGTTTCAAGCATTGTGAAACAAATTGAGCATCATCATTGTATTATATAATAATTTCTGCCATTTTCTTCTGACTTCCAGCCTGTCAGACAAACAGCACCTGAGCTTAGAATTAGTGTCTTTTCAATGCTATATTTATATTGGTAGGTTGCTCTGATGATGATTGAAAATTAAAGATTCCAGACCTAATGTTCAGCAAAAATGTAATTTGCCATGTACCTCCAACAGCCACATGTTTTTACACCACTGTTAGCATGAAAAGGTTAAGTTAAAATGAAGAAATATGTTTTTAACTAATTGCATTTATTTTGGTTATGAGAATTTTTGTCGTCAGTAAAATGACTAAATAATTACACAAATGAAAGACAAAAAAAATCCTACCAGTTATTATTATTATTATTATTATCATTATTATTATTATTATTATTATTATTATTGTTATTATTATTATTTTTATATTACTATTATTATTACTTAAGGGCTCCATATGTCAAAGGATTGCTACAACATGACTATACCTTTGAAAATGTTGAGTATTCTAATGTACAAAATGCTTTTTAACTTTACTCATAGTTTGTTAAAATACACCATGCAAAGATTCATTTTTACATGTAAAACTTTTGTATTCAATTTCATTAATTTAGCATATCGTACTGTAATGCACCATACCGTGCAGTCTTCTTCTGCTTAACCTAGGTCAGGTAGCTGGGGCAGCAGCCTAATGCCCCAGTCACACATTCCCGTTTCTCATGGCGATTGTGCACGATTGCCATAAACCTGATGAAACGTGCTTTGGTCATGGTGCATGCACTACTTGATCTGGATCAGCGTTGTATAGTCGTGGACAAATGCCGGGGAATGGGGAAGGGTCCCAATTGTTTTGAACTGTTTAAAACTGTCGTGGAGAATCACCGCTGTCAGTATAGCGGGGTTGAAGCCGAATGCAGTCCTTAGGTGAACGGTATTAGCATTGCGGGGCTCAATCGAGCTGATCGGGGCTCAGTCCAGAAAGCTTTCTGAGGACGATTGACAAGGACATATCCGATTGTGCCCCAAATGTGTCCTGTTCAAGGTGATTTCACAGTACTGTTCTTACATATCTCATACGAGAAATGAACGCAACAAAAACACAAGCAACAGGGCTCAATCGGGGCTTACATGACGCAAAATGGGCTCGAACGGGGCTGACGTCGTGTTAGAGGGATGGAAATTCATGGAATTGTCGTATTGTTGTATTGACCTAATTGAAGCGGGACGAACACCGCTGAAGCGCTGTAGAAGCACCGTAGAAGCATTACTGACGGTGTATGTACAGGATGCGTCTGGGTGGAGACAGTTATTTCTTCCCATATCATGCTGATCAAACCAGCCTTGCCAATCGTGTACAGTCGTGCACAATTGCCAAGAGAAACGGGAATGTGTGACTGGGGCATAACCAGAGAAGCCAAGACTTCCCTCTCACTGGCCATCCGGCACATTTCGGCCACTTGTACCCGCAATCTTGTTCTTTCAGTCACTATCCACAGCTTGTGACCATAGGTGAGGGTAGGAATGAAGATCAAGTGGTGAATCGAGGGCTTAGCTCCCTCTTCACCACGACAGACCTGTGCAGGGTCCACATCGTTGCCAATGCCTCACCAATCTGTTTGTTGATCTCCCCCTCCATCCTTCCCTCACTCGTGAATAAGACCCCAAGGTGAACTCCTCCACTTGGGTCAGGATCTCATCACCAACCAAGAGAGAGCACACCACCCTTTTGCGGTCGAGGAAACAATATTAAAATGTTGTACAACAATGAGTAGAATCTCTTATTATACTTACTGCCTAAAAAAATATATATATATATGTGTGATTATTTTTGAACCTATCAAAAGGATTAATTTTGCTTAAACAGCATCCTAAGTTTTTTAGTTTCCTGTAGAGTAGGTTTTCTTGTGGTATTATGACACTTTCTTTGTGCCAAAAATGAAATGAAAAAAGGGAAACATGTGTAGAGTGTCGAACAGTTAACATTACCTAGGTGGTAGACAGACAATGCCTCATTGACTGAGTGTGCAACAAGTGTGAGCAATTTGGTCTGATAAGAAACACCTCTCAATTAGCAGCAGAGACACCAGCAGAGTCACCCTCTTCTAAATAAACGTACTGAAAAGTACGACACTGTGATAAAGTGAAAAAAATCAAAACAGAATAACACACAAACAGGAAAGTGCCAGTATACAGCATATATCAGTGAAATATGTTGAATGAATTTGGCCCATGAGTTCGTCACTACCATGAGTTAGTCACTATAACATTTTGACTTTTCTGTAAGACAGACCTATCAAACTAAAACCTCTAACTGCAGTGTGATGTTGATAGTCCAGCATGGTTCATTCTCCTTTATTCTTGGTTTACACTTAAATCCTTTTTTTTTCTTTATCAGTATCATTCAATTTTTATCAGAACCCATTGTAAAGCATGTCTACAGTTGCACAGAGGCCCTGAATTTGACCAGCAGTAGGGCTGGGCATTGTTTATTTTGATGCCAATGTGAACATATGTGGTATGTCACCTCATATTTTTGAGCAAACATCTGAAAATAAAAATTTGCACAGTAATCACTTATTAGTGCATATGGAGTACAAAAGTAAAACCATGACAGTTAACACTATAATAATAAATGTCCACCTGGTCTTTTTTGTCAATAAATGTGTCAGGAATTGTCCTTTGAATACACTTTTTCTCGAGAAATAAAAGTAAACAATTGTAACTGAACATGTAGAAATTTTCTGAGATGACCAAAACTAAACTTCACCTATTTTACATAAACTCAAACATTTTTGTTTGACTACAGCATTTAGTGTTCATAATACAGCCTGTTATATTAGACCATGTCCAGGCGTTTTTTTTTTAACTGATGGTAGTCCCTGAAGCAGTTCCTGTCCAGCTGAAGACACAGATCTTGACATTTCTTCCTCCAATATTTCTAAAATTACTATTTATGGAATCCATTAAAAACGAACTATGATCAAAAATACTTTAAATGCCAAAAAAAGACAGTAAAACACGCGGAAAATACGTCGGAAATACGGCAAAAGAATGAAAAGAAAACGCTCCAGAATGATACTAATGCTGTTGTGTTTAATATTTTACATTATTTACACAGAAAATACTGATAAACTGCCGTTAAATCACTCTCATGTTCGGCTCTCAGTTCTGTCACCCTGCAAGCATGTCTTCTTCTGCAACCGGCGGCAGCTGGATAAACACTGAAAAGGTGCGCAGCGCCCCCCACTGGCCAGGAGGTGAATCGATTCAGAAGATTTGCTGAATCGATATTTAATTGGGAGGGAATAATTGCAATCCATTGCTGAATCGATATTTCTGTCCACCCCTAACCAGCAGTATTACAGGATTTTGCGGACAAACAACCACATGCATTAGCAGACATCAGTGTCACATGAAAAAGGATATCTTAGAGATTTTACTGCTAATTACTGGCTTTAACTACAAAGCAATACATTTCTTCTCAAAAAAGACTCAAGTGTCCCCCAAATGATGGCAGTTGATGATCACTAATGAAGTTCAAATTTGTCTCTTTCAGAAATTGTGTGTTTTTTTGGCTCAGCAAAACTGATATATGATTTTTGGTCCCTATCACTCAACTCTAGTCAGATGTAGCACACACATTTTTGAATTGCTCTTGTCAAGGGACTTATTAAAACTTCTAAGTGTGAGTAATTTCACTAGATTTGCCCACAAAACTAATCATGTCAACCTGTCTATGATTTGTAATTCACACTTGTTATTTATGACAATCATGAGTAATCTGTGGTGTATTTTCCTCTGAATAACCCACAGATGAGTCACACATGCATCTGCCTCACGTGTTGCAGCTTGTATGTGCAGAGGCCATAAGCACAGCTGTTTCAGCACATCTGAAAAAGGCCCTCAATTAAATGACAGCACTACAATTATCTCAATTGCAAATAAGTTATAATTAAAATGAAGATGTTGTGGTACATATGAAAGAACACTTGTTTATTTCATTCATAAATACACATTCAGTAACAGCTTGAAGTGAGTGTGCCAGGACTCCACCCACTCCCTGTGTTAACTCCACCTCTAAAGCTGACAGCTGACCCCTGGCTGCTCCCTGACATCAACCAAGGCAGAGTAGCGCAGAGCCCCTTCACAGGATCGCTGACATGCCCGGCTGTCAAAGCAGTTGACAGAGGAGAGGCTAAACATGTTGAGAAAATAGAAGCTCCTCCACAGCGTGCCAATCACCAGTACCCATTCTCTATTATGTTATCGCTGCTTTACCCCCGAGTGGAAATATTTCAGGGGAAGACACATTGCTCACCTGAGCTCATTACCTGCCTACTAGCCTAACACAACACAATTTAAGTGACATTAAGTCCTCAAATATACACACAAACTTCACTGCAGGAACAGTTTAAGAGTCCACCTGTGGAGAAAAAGAAAGTTGATTCTGTCAGCACAGGAATGAATCTTTGTGTGGATTTGTGTCAGAAAACAAATCCTATCTGAAGACATTCTGACAAGGAGGAAGTTTCATTTGCTCTCTCAGTGAAGAGAAAACATCATTGTATAAAGAAAAAAGTGTTTGGACGTCTCTTAGTGAAGAAAAAACACTCTTCATGCACACAACACAGGGATGATCACACACATGTTCATTTTATTTCATTTGGGCACACATCTATGAAATAAGCTTTCAGCAAATACGTAATTGCACAGTCAGTCTGACACTCAGTTGATCCCGGTTTCACAGCCGGCACTGTTGCACTTTTTCCTTGACTCTCTGTGACATTTCTTTGGCATTTAAACTGCTTCCTTCATAAACCAGGCTTGGTGTAAAATGAGGATTACAAGCCCATTGAGCTCTGTTTTTCATGTTGCCTAATTTCAGTGAATGAAAAGCTGTGATTTCCAGTTTTTCTCAGTCATTCTGGCTCATTTCTGGAAACAGTCTTAACCCTTAGGTCACTTTCACATATAAAGTTCAGCGTACTCTGTTTTATTCTAGAATTATCTTGCAGCATTGTTTTGTTTTTATTTGATTTGCTCAGATTTCACTCTGCGCTTTGGCAAGTGGTCCAAAGCAGGTCAGATGTTATGCTATTGTAACAATCCTCCAATAGCTGAGGCTGAAGCTGCTGCCGCTGTTACTGCCATCAGGCCAGTAACTGCTAACCTTGCAAACCAGATGGATTTTCCAGATTCCATGTCTGTCATCAAGTAGATCCATATTCCAAACTTCGAGCTGTAAAAAGCTCCAGGTCAGAAAATGAGCAGGTTTCTCAGAATCTTTTTAAGGACAACGAGGCTATTTCTACAAGGACTGTCACCTTGTGCTCAATATTCCAATCCCTGTTTGAGCATGGGGATAAAAGTCCATACTCGAACTGTATGTAAATGTTTGAATATAACAGCTCTGCAGCACGAACTGTATGTAAATGTTTGAATATAACAGCTCTGCAGCACATTAGGGTGCATGGGACAGTGAACTGCCTGATCCATCAAAGGCTGCTCCTAGTGCAACCTGACTGTCCATTTCTATTTTGACCTCAAAAACAGTTGTACACTTCAAGAAAATGAAAGACAGGCAGAGCCACTCTGTGGAAGCACTTTGGGTTCAATACAGATGATGTCAAAGTAAGAATGGAAGACCGAGCTGTGAGTCGATTAAGGGCAAAGCAGCTGGCCCTCTCCTTATCTATAACAGATCTGCAGGCCCATTTGTCAGACTTTCACCCACCACGGTCCAGCATCGCCTCATCAAGTGCTCAGCCCAGTGTGACCATATGCTCCTCAGCGGGCCCTCAACCAGAGGCACAGAACATGGCCATAAAGGACAAGACTGTAAGATTCATAAAGCTACAAATTATATCACAATGACTGCCACAAAAAACTCCAAAAGGTCTGTTTTTTGATTCGAACCAAAACAAGGATGATACATTGTTGCAATTTCTCAATTGGTCCGGTTCCCATTCGCGAAGGCCAAACTCAAACAGTCCAAAAATTGTCAAGTGGCAGCAAATGCCGTTCAGTGATTGCTTATACAGTTCAGGCGGGCAGACAACAAATCCCTCGCAATTTTTACTGTACATCATGGAGCATCGTCTGCTCATTTTCATGTTGGTGCTGATCTGGACTGCATATCAGCAGACTTTAACCACCACGCATATGAATGGCTGGTAAGACTGCGGCAATTAAATAATGTATTAATACACGCACGTCGCAGAAGATGCTCTGCAATCGGATGGTCATATCACGGAAGACGACAAGCAATAATGAGAGCCGATGAAATGATGTTTCTTCTTTTGCCATACAAGCAAGTAACAAAACAGGTGAGTCAATGTGTTGTTGAGACATGTCTGACATTTTTTTTTTTTATGGTTACATTGGAAAACAACCTTTTGAAAGCAGGGCTTGTCTCACCCCATCTCCACATTTTGCTCCCTACTTAGTCAAAAGTTAATTTAACAATTCTCTTGTACACCACACAAATTACATCTAAGATAAGGGACCTTGGATACATAATTGGTATTACCTCACCAAAAACAAACAACCTTTTGTATTTATATCTCTAACTTCAGGATTTGTCTGCCATTTAACAAGGAAGGGCTGGATTTCCTCTGCATCTTGACAAATCAGAATTTTTTGAAATTCTGAAATGTCAAAGTGTTTTGTCAGATATTAAAAGAAATCTATAAGGCACTTGCCACATGTTTTCATTCATTTTGAGGCGCTATTGTGTAATTGGATCCCTTTAGCCCCTTGCAAAAAGGGTGTAAAAATGCCTATGGAAGAAAATGCTTTCACAAACTTTAGTGTCATTCGGTAATAAACTAAGAGAATTTTTTTTATTGTTGTTCCTGTGTGTTTTTCAATTAGTATTTTCCACAAGGGTATATTTTGGGCAGTTAAAATCATATTTTTATGCAATTTGATATTCTCAGTGAAAAAGGCATATTAACATTTTGGACAAGTATGGTTCAACTACAAGTAAAAAACAAAAAAAAAAACATTTCATATCTGATATCGTATACATTTGTTTTGAAATGTATTTTCTCATTTGCTTAAGTGTACCAAAGTAATGATTTTTGTTCAAATAGATAAAAAATAACAATTATATCATATATAATTTTATATTTTGATATATGAAGTCAGAATATGTTGTGAAAACAAGAAAAATGTCTTAAGGTCTGTGTTTCATTTTTTAAAAATGCAGGCTCAGAAAAATAAGGACCTGCAAAAAAATAAATGACATGAAAATGGAAAAAAAAATGTGGCAAAGTTATCTGTGAAATAAATATAAAATGGTAGAGTCTGAGTTGGCTTTGTAAAACATTAAAGTTGTGAAAGTTTGAGTTGTTATTTTCCACTTATATGCATATATAAATACATAGATATTTCTTTTTACTTGCAGGCTTCTTCTTCTTCAGAAGTTTGTTGGACAGAACTTTAGTAAATATGGTATTTTGAGGCAACTGACTTGCTGCCAGCTGTGAACCATCTCTCCTGTGAGCCGTTCTTTCTTTCTGAAGGGTTTGATTTGTAAAGCATGGAGGAGCACCATAAAATTCCCTGTCTGCTATGGCAAATGAGAGAACATGTCTCACAGGCCAGACCGGGTCATAGCAGGAAAAAAAAAAAAAAAAAGAACAGCAGGCTTTGTGGGATTTTGTATGGATAACTCTCATGTACTCAGCTGTGCCAGAGAATGAGTTATGACCACAGAGAGAAAATCTGTCAGTCCAACCACCCACATGGCCATTGTCTCACAGAGGATTCTTTTGACTATCTGGTTGTTTGCATTTTGCAACTTCTGGCTTTATACATGTGTTTACCTCTATTGTTGTATTTATGCCAAGTCACTGTAGTCAACAACTTCAACTGGCCAAATTAAGAGAAGATATCAGCCCATAATCCTTTTAATTTATCTAGCAGTGAAACTTCAAATAAACCTTCATGTCCCACTCAAAAATGTTATACTCAGCATACTGTGTCCCAAAAGGTGTCCGTCAGAAAAGTGTTTGTGCTTCAAGCATTAATATTGGTAAATATTCTCTAATGGTCACTAGGATTATCTTTGGGAAGGGCAGAACCTTAAAGAAGAAATTGAAAGGTAACTTAATGTATGTTCTGTCTGTCACACATGCCAATCAGTTCAGTCATTCTCTGACTAGGATTTAGTGAATCTTCTTGATGCTTTACAAGATGGATCCACCTGATGGTGAACATGAAATGTATCTAATCTCACTGAGTTGCAAGGTTATAGTATTTTTGAACAATTTTGCCTTTGGGTACAAAAGTGAGAAAATAGGGCCATCTGCTTGAAATAATCTAAAACTTAAAGCATGTTGCAAGACAGGACATGCTATTATTCTGTATATGATCAAACATCTTGCTTACAGTGGATTCAAATGCTGTTTTTGATAACACAGCTCTATGGGTTCATTATGATAGATAAAGTTTAAAGAGCTATTCTGCCTTTTTAAGTTTTATATGCCTTTCACAGTATGTTTTACATGTCTGCTTTCCATGAGAGAGAATGTGTAGACACTTTAAAGCCCCAATGCAAAGCAGAGACTATTCAAAGAACGAAAAGTCATTGACAACATGACAAAGGGCAACACCAAACTGACCAATAACAAAAGAGTGGACTGGTCACCCAATCAGATTGCTCTGGGCCCACATAGGGAGGGTGGCCTTAAAGGGGCAGGAGGTCCCACAGAGCATCTAAGACTGATTGGGAATACACATTAGTGTTTTTGAACATTAGTGATTATGGACTTCATTCAAAACTAATTATATGAACCAGAGTTAAGGCAAAATATGGGATCTTTCAAAATCTCACTGAACATCAAAAAAATCGCACTAACACAACATTCATCAAGCCTTTTCATGTCTTATTATGGTTCTGTGAAATCTTAGCTGGTAGGGGAAAATAATAACGACATGCAAACAAACAAACAGACAAACAATTCATATCTTTATCATTTTTAAACCAGACATTTTTTTGGTGTAGTTAGTTTTATAATTTCTGTCTCAAATGAGACAAAGGGCCACATCACATTGTTACATCATTTACTCTTCCATTTAAATTATAGAACTGACAATACCATCTTCGCTATCTTTGACCCTTTGACTGATCCGAGTTGGATACTACCATTGAGAAAACAAGAGAAGAAGTTGGACACAACAGACTGATCAGGAATTGTTACTTCCTTTAAGGATCAAAATGGAGATCTTATGAAAACACTGCTGCATTTTTCACAATAAAAATGTGATAAATAGTCACTTAATCAAGATCCATCATCGTGGATTTACAGATTCCCTACTGTACTCTGCTTCCTGGCTAGATTAAAAAACTTTCTTGTGAACATATTTGACCTGAAGTCACCACTGACTGACATAAGATTAAGTTTCAAAAAAAGTTTTCACCCCAAAAGAGCAAGAGATTTCTTAAAGTAAATGTGTCCGCCAATATCCTCAATGAAAAAACAAAACTGATTCAGGGGTGTTAAAAAAAACTTTATTCCTCTGCGGCCTTAAACTATGCAGTTCGTCCTACATGTAGGTATTACACTGCCACTGAAAGTAAGACATAATAGGGGAAACTCCGAAGGATTCTGTGCTGGCATGAAATCACTGAATGATTATCCGGTGACTCTTTAACCTTTTATTCTTACATTAATTGAAGACCACACTGCAAATAGCCTGTTTAAATTAAAGTTGAAATCAAGGATCAAAAGATGGAATCCTGTCAGATCATATAAATAACAAGATGGAGGAGGCAAAGTGATAACTGACATAGATCTTAATGGAGATCTGTGGGATGTAGGGGAGCAGTAATTTGGACAGTGCAGTTCAGGCTAGCTCCTGAGTGAGACACAACTGACAGGTCTATTACTGCCCCTCTCCTAAGCAGGCTGGTATAGACCCTCTGAGTCAGTGATCATGACTCCCTTAACAAGCCCTTCAGTATCCCTGCAGCAATAACACAAATACACTAACACACATGCACACACATTCTCTGGCTGATTTATGAGCTTGAAAAGGCAGGAGGTGGGAGGCAGCGTTGTCTGCTCCCAGACATGTTGACCAGAGTATGAGCTATGGAAAGAAGACAGGGAGGCGGGCAGCACTGTAATTAACGCACTAAATACATTAGACTGGAAGATCCCACAGTACATTAACAGGGGAAGAACTGAGAAATGATTTAGGCACTGAGTCCAGAAGCATCTGTGTCAAAGATGATTGCATTAATGGTGGAAGTTATTCAAAGAAACTCTGAATGAGAGTTTTGGATGGCTCATGAGAAAAAAATGAAAATCCTTTTAAATGAATGTTGACCACTGTAAATACAAGACAGGAAATTTTGGGACAGATATGAAATATTTTTGTTTAATTTTCATTGTATTTTAAATCCCTTGCAGTCGACATTAACCAGCGTTGAGAAGTCATAAAAATTTTGCTGAAAGTACGTTCATAGGATCTATTTTGGTGCACAGGTCGACAAAACTAAAATGGAGACAAACATTGTACTGTTGGAGAATGACATTTCCTGACGGCCCCTTGAATATTTGTAGAACAATTTTAAACATTCACCAACGTAAATATAAGGCATGTGAGGGGCTCTCAACTTAGGGTGACATAGTTTAACAAAGACCTGAGGAGGAAGCAGCTAACGTACATTGAACGACAGACAGGAAGGCCATAACATTCGTCAGTCGAGATGAGTGCAGCTGTTACTGAGGGTAGCAATGGTAAACAGAGGTCAATTCTTGCTGGCATTTACAAGCATGCTGGATCAAACATATGGAAATTTTAAACATGTGTAAGGTTTTTCTATGAACCTGACAAACATCGGCATTGCCCAAATGATGTTAACTCATTTCTGCGTGGCCTGACTTAGCTTGATGTGGTTTGACGTTTACCTAAATGATAGCAAAAGTTGTCCAAAACATCATTGTGTGAATGGGGCTCCACATAGAAATTGATTTGGTAAGTATGGAAATACTTACCATGCATAACTATAGCTTAAGAAAGAATAAGTGGGTGTTTTTGGTGTCAGATCTATCATAATTAAGGGATTTTGTTTAACATGCCAGCTCTGTTATATACAAAGATCCATAACTTTGTATATACACTTCCTTAAAAAGAAATCGAAATTGAACCCTGAATACAATCTGAATGGATGATTCAGTAACTGAAAGAGAAGTTGAAATGCCTGTGACATCATTATGTTGTATTAATTCATTAAACGTCAACTTCAATACTGTGCCCAGTCATTAAACAGTTGAATAGGATGGATACCTTTACAGGTCTTAGGTGTTCAGAAAAACAGAAGAAAAAAGAAATCAATTCCAAAATATTTCTTCAACACAAGCAACAGTTAGAGAGGGTCCAGTTAGAGGAAAAGCACACAATCCTGCAAACTTATCTTTTGATACACATGGCAAAATATGACAAGTTGCTCAGTTCTGATGTTGTGTAATCCTTCTGTTGATGAATCTGCTACTATGAGTCTTCCTTAATGTATGTTATCATCTTCTTGGAGGCCAAAAACATGCCTGGAAGGCCGAGGTACAAGGGGATATTCAGCTTCACAAACAAAGAAGGGGATTGGGGACACAGAACTTATCAAATTAAAGATTTTGTCTTTTTGTGATGAAAAAAACATCATTTTTTGTTAGGGCACAAGATGAATCAGATTAAACTTATCTTCTTATCTCTTATTGGTAAAGTGTTTGTACTGATAAAAAAAAAGTTTTCATATAGCTTCATGAACTGAGAATACACTCTCTTAGTAAAAGTGTTGGTCAGTAAGAGTCATTTCCTAAAACGACATGAAAATGAAATATTTAAAAAATGTTATTCCTTTTAAAAGTACTCTTGGTTTCCTTATTTATCTTGACTCTGTAAATAATTGTACATTACTTTTAGTTTATCTGTTTCCATTGCTGTAATCACATTTTCCAGGACACGTGCCCATGTGGAAAAGCGAGGAGCTCAAGAATAAAGTCAGATAATTCACCAAATGACGACGGTTTATGTCTGTTTGGATTGCATTATGAAACAATTTGTAACATAGCTGCAAGTATTCCACAAAGCAAACACTGCTTTAACTCTCAGCTTGCTCAATAGACTTGTGTTAGCCACATGTCATAGCCATGCTTCTTTGAAAGGAGATGATCCTCCTGCCATCAGCGACGGTGACTGCTTCTCTCCAACTGTTGTGGAGGACAAAGGGGAGCATTGTGCATGTCGTTGAGAGCATCCGCCTTTATTGACTTAAGTAAGCTTTGCTGTTGCTCCTGCCCTCAACATTTAGAGATAACTTCCTCCGTCTTGACACAAATGAAGGTGAAACACCTAAAGAAACGCCCACTCCCCCCCACTAAGTACCTGAGCGTACGCTAAGCTGACAGCTGAAGGTGTGCAATGGATGTCTTAGTGGGTGGGGGGGAAGGGGCTGACTGGGACTGACACCACTCCACTCCTGTGACCTGCCATTGAACTTGGACCTGTGAGAAAATAACAGGTTCCCCAATTAGGCCTCCAAAGTCTCATCTCGCCACACAACAATTAGCCCAGAGGAACTCACAGCCTGTGGAGACATGCAAAGTACGGATCCTCACCTCCCTGCCTGGCAGCCACAGCCTCTGTTTTTACAAGAAAAAATTTAGCGCTCATCTCCTGCAATTAATGCACTTTAGCTGTATCTGCTCCAGAGGCTTTTGTTACTCTTTATTAACAAGAGTGACAGGCCTGAGTAAGCCTATAAAACTCTGACAAGCAGCAAGGCCCGTCAGTTTTCAATAATCAAAGTCGATGCCTTTCAGATAAACAACTACTGTGTATGCAAAGACTTTTTTTAATGTCATAAATCAGGTTGTAGTCCTTTGTTACTTTAACCAGGCAGCTGACAGAAGTTGCTGTTTTGAGTATTTATTGTTAGGGACAGATGAAACATAAAAGCATGGTTACAGAAACACAACAGAGCACTGTTTGCAATCATCCACACTCTTTCATTTTACAAATCAATTATTGTTGAAGTGACAGTGTAGCACCCACTTGCTATTCAAATCGATGCTACTGTTGCTGTGGTGATGAATGTTCCGATGTGTAACAACTCAGGTCCACTCCGTCATTTGTGTGACTGTGATGTAATGCAAGTGTTCAAACTCAAAACTAAATCAGTTTAATTTCAGTCTCACACTCAGAGTCCAGCAATTACAAAAGGAAATAAAGTTAATCCAAAACCACAAACAAATAATCCGATTGCTGTCTGTTTTAATCCAATCAGCAACATCTGCACTCTGCCACCCATTCATGCTTTATGCAGTCACCCTGTCACCATGTCACCCAGCTCCCCCAAGTGGTGGGAGTACAAAGGTCCTGGCCAAAGGTCAAACTAACCCAAAAACACAGAAATGGCTCTTACAGACAACACTGGTGTATATTTGTTAAAGTAGGGGAAAAAAGGGTAATATATATATATATATATATATATATATATATATATATATATATATATATGTATATATATATATATATATATATATATATATATATATATATATATATATATATATATATATATATATATATATATATATATATATATATATATATATATATATATATATATATATATATATATATATATATATATATATATATTCATATATTCATATATATGTATATATATATACATACATATATGTGTGTGTGTGTGTGTATATATATATATACATATATATATATATATACATACATATGTATATATATATAGATATAGATATATAGATATATATATAGATAGATAGATAGATAGATAGATAGATATAGATATATATATATATATATATATACATATATATATACGTGTTTATATATCTGTTCATAGATAGATAGATGGATGGATCTTTATGTGTGCCTGTCTTTCACAGGCTTTTTACAAGATGAGAAATAATATCTAAATCTACAACTTCCCTCTGTCAAAAAGAGACAGAAAAAAGCTGTTACCAATCAGCTTTGACAACCTTGGATATTTTCTGCTCAATCCATTCACAAAGAATGAGACAGTATCGTGTTACGCTTAACGCCCATGAAGAGTGGGGGCTTCTGCTGCTCACTGCACACATGTATGAAGAATACTTTGAGTGTTTACACAAGGCGTTAAAGCACAGAAAGCATTACTCAATGTTAACTAACACTGTTTGCTTTACAAACCATCCATGTCCGGTATCAGGCACTAAAAATACACTTTTGAGGGTTTCTTGCTCATTCTAGGTGACAGAGGAGCCCTTAGGTGCTCTACAGGCCATCTCATTTGCTGTACAGATAAAGATGATAAATGTCACAACACAGAGTGCTTAAATGCTTTGTTCTGCTTAGTGTGATTTATGGTGAACTTTGACTACACATCATACATCTTCAAAAGCTTCCTCAGTAATGGATCTGCCTGAGCTTCAGCCTGCCACAGCTACTGTAGACTAACTGTATGATTTATACTCACTCAACATGATGTGACGTTCCATCTATAATTATTTGAAGAGTCATTTAAACAAGAACCTGAATTTAATTTGTTTTTGCCATAAGAGACACACCTATTAAATCAAACAGACCAATTCTAAAACTGTTGGAGCATTGTGTAAATGTAAATGTAAATACAGTGATTTGCAAATGCACATCAACAGTAGGCCTATATCACTGCTGTCAGACACAAACCTCTTATCTTCAAAATTGCTACCTCCTTCTGAATGAATGAATGAATGAATGAATGAATATTGTATTCTTATGTATAAAAATGATTTTTTTTTGGTGACAAGTTTATAAAATTCACACACCAACATGAAATGTGATCAATAGCACTGTTCAATGAAAAAAAAAAATGAAAATCATACAAATTAGAGATAGGAGGTTTGGGCCCAACTGCATCAAAATTCTAATGTAGACACCACTAAGAAAATATGTTTATTGTTTGTTTTTGTTTTTTTTTTAATTTTTCCACTTTACATATGGAAGTTTTTGGCATAAAAGGGGCACGTCAGAAAGGCTCAGTCATTCATATTCAAAGATAGAGAGTGGTTCGCCACTTTTTGAAAGATAATATGGACAAATAGTCCAGCAGTTCATTAATAACATTCATCATGCAATTGCAAAGAAATTAGAGATTTCATATCTACAGTCCAGGATGTCATCAGACATTTCCAAGAATTTGGAGAAATTCCTGCTCAGAGGGACTGAGAACCAGCATTAAATGCCTGTGACCTGTGATCCCTTAGGTGGCATTGCATTACAAATTGGTATCATTCTGTGATCAGCATTACACTTCAGACAGAGAGTCTCTGCATCCACAAAATAAGACTCTGGCATGCAGAGTAAAAGTCATAAACATCATCAGCATCATTGTTGACATCTCTGGGCAGCAGCTTATCAAAGATGGACTGACCTAATGTTAAATATTGTGTGATGGTCTTATAAGTTCACATTTTGAATTCTTGGAAATATTGGCTGTTGCATCTCCCCATCTGAAGTAATGTAAAGTAAGTGTTTTGTTTTTTTTTATCACCAATAACTGTGGAGATAATGTGGAGATTTTGAAAAAGGGATAATAAAAAGTCGACTGTTTTAACCATTCTGACATTGATTCCTTTGCTGTATTCACTCAAACATTAGTTGAAAATTATTACTTTTATTACTTTTTCTGTGCCATTCTGTAAACTTGCTACTAATGGGTTTAAACTGATGAAGAAACAATGGTAAGGCATCACACTGGTAGGTCTATTCAGGGGACACAAGATGTTTTAAGTGAGGTGCACACTATTAGATAATCGGCTCGAGTTTTGGCTCAGATCCCCACTTCTGACTAAATGTCTGATAATCATGGTGGTCCTCAAGATTATCCTGCCTGATTATCCTCTTTAGTGACGTATGACAAGAGTCATATCACCCTCTCAGAAGTGGGAAGCCCCGAACTAAGATCGTAAATATTAAACTTCAATATTTAGGATCACAAAACTTTATGTGTGTGAAGCACACCTCCGTGTTTAGTCACATGGAATAGAACAAAGCCAATCAGGTAGCAAGCTGGCTGAAGCAGGAAGCAAACATAGCCTTGACAATGAGAGTAAAGGTAAAGCATAAAGTTAGGAGAGCATCAGATAGGGTGTCATAGGAAGATGACTTCAAACCATCCCGAAGTTGTCTGCCATATATATACATATATATATATATATTTTTTTTTTTACACTAAAGTAGTGTTTGATCATACAAGATTATAAACTGGGAGTCTAGAGGTCCTGATTGTTGGTGAAAGAGTTGGTTGGTGTGTCATGTCTCTCTCTTTGCGGCACACCACACAACAACAAAACTGATAAATCTGATGTTATTTGTCTTCATGTGTGGGTTTCTCTCAGTTTCAAAATCAGTTAAGATTTTAAAAATATTTATGTGTGTGCCAGACCTCTGTCATGTACAGGAGATATGTTTAAGACATCAAAGGCAAACAAAATAAAAAAGCATGATATGAACTCTTTAATAATCCCTTCAATTCCTTCTTGTATAAGCAAAAAGCATGCACCAAGTCAAAAAAATGTAAATGCTTTCTTTTTTATTAAGTGTATTTAAATACAGAAACACTCACTTTTACATGGTAAAAACTGTTTTACACAAACCTAAAAAAAAATGCAAACAAGCTTACAAGACAGACATTATTTACATCAGAAAATACTGCACTTTTCATAATAAACAAAAAAAAAAAAAAAAAAATCTGCATATTTCATAAAGTGGAACTTTTATTACTTTCGTCTGTGAGGAAAAAAGGCAGAGGTGGAGTTTGAGGAGAAGCAGATAGTTGACAGTGCTATGCTAACACACTAATCAGGGCACTCTTGCAAAGCCTGAAGGCAGAAAACGTTTTGGAGATTTTAAATGTTCAGTGCTCGCTGTGCACCTTGGCACGGGCTAAGATTTATTCCCTCTGAGAAGCTCTGACAGCTAAAGAGTCTTAGTGGCCTCGTGACAGAAAACAGAGTCAACTTGGCTCCTGTGAAAAACACAAGTTATTAAAAAATGGGGACGGCAGTAACATCATACACTCAAAACTATGTAAATTCAATATAAAACAGCAGATAAAAATACTGTTTTACGCATTGAAAAGACATATACTTTATACTTATACACATTTCTACAGTATGATACAGTGTATGGCTTTGCTTTCATTAAAAAAATGGCAAGCTTCACTGGCCAAATAATGAGCACATTTGAGGCATAAAGCTTTGTAGAGTAAAAAAGGTATATTCAATAGATTTTTATGAATAATTTTGAACCTTTTCTGAGAAAGACAAGGCACTGGAGCCACGTTAAGTTCTCATATTTGGCAGTGCAGTGGTTTATAATACATGGTAATTAAAGACACTACAATAAGGCATATCTTGATATTTTGGCATGCTTAGTATGTGAGGCAGCTTGGAGGATTGTTTATCTTAATGCTTGTAATGTACAAAAAGGTAATACAAGGTAATACATGATTCAAGTTGAGCTGTGGCAAAACTACTTGGATTTGCACACTTCAAACAAGTACCTGCTCAATAAAGGCCATATTTTTGACAGCACAATCAGTGTCTATACTTATTAGCTCTTTGCATGGCACATTTGCAAATGCACAAAAATATAAAAGGCTACATCAGGTATAGATTTGATGCCATCAGAATATTTTCCAGTGAAACTCAAATGGCTTTGAACACCACACAGGCTTTTTACAGTGATCCTGAGGCACTATTTGTTTTCAGGTTGGCATTAGTCTTTGGTTATCCTGTTCTCTTTTAGCTGACTGTGTGAGTCTTTGACTGCATTGGAGCCAGCAGCTCTTGCTCAGATCCCTCCATCGCCACCGCTGGATTGTAAGTTTCAGTGCTAAGATCTTCGGGCTCAAGCTGAGATGCCTCCCCTCTGTGAGCAAGAGCTGTTTGTTCTTCTTCCCTCCTCATCATGTCTTCCTCCTCCATCTTCAGTCTGCGTTCTTCAGCCTCTATTTCCTCTGTGGTTGGGATAGAGTTTTTCTTGGGTCTTCCCTTGGGCTTTGTCGGGGCCTCATGACCTCCTTTGAGCACCTAGAATAACAAACAGACAACATTAGTGGATAATGAATTGCAGCAGTGGTCAAAAGCAAAGCTTGCTATGATAGTAATTAAGAGAAGACATATTGGCTCTGGTTGGCCTCTGTGCACTCATTTGTCTTTAATGATTTCACCTCCTTTTTGGTCTCCAGGTTGTTGACCCTGCAAAGGTGTTTGCTCTTGCTGCTGTCATTATCAGTCACACCTTAACCACACCCTCTGTCAGTGACATACTGCTGCCTTTTATGTGCTTGTCCTGTGAGTCTAGTGCCAATCATTGTTTAAACGAACAGTGGAAGTCAAATCAAGGTCACAGTTTTGGATGTTTACCATTTTCTTCCACTTCATCCGCCTGTTTTGGTACCATGTCTTCACCTGGAGCTGTGTGAGACCAAGTGACTGGGCCAGGTCTAATCTGCAAAATCACAAACAGAGCAAGCAGTACATTAGACAGACAGCTCATGCATTTCCTGCACCCAAAGAAGCAGGAGAAAGGTTAAAAAAAAAAGGCAGTTAAATGAAACCATTTTCCTCTTCACACTGAAATGCTGAATTTTAAAGGTGAATCACGGTCATGCACTTATTTTAATTAATTTAATTATTTTATTTCATCTTTTGCATTCAAGAAATTGTTATTTTCATTTTGACGATGGCAACATATTCGAAACAAATTTGACTTGGGAATTTAAGAAATGCAAGGGGATGTTCTTTATTATTTTGATTTTTGATTTCTTATTAAAGTTGGTGCTGCACTGACTTATTAGTGCAAAGTTTTTTATTACTTTTTGTATTAAAGTATATTATAATGTTATACATTGAGACATGTAAAACTATCTGAAGTCCAAAAAATCTCTGTTCAAACTCAACGTTTGAACTTCACATCATTTGTTTTCTCCATGTAAGTAACCAATATAAGGGTAACAATTAGTTTTATTTTAACTTGTCCACTGAGCAGTCTATCTATCTATCTATCTATCTATCTATCTATCTATCTATCTTCTTTATTGAAAATAAGACATTCAAAGGAGTAGCAGTGTTTTGGCTGTATAACACAGTGAAGCAGGCAAAAACTGCTGTGACTTGAAAGGAAATTTTGGAACATTTTGGAACAAATTGAAGGAAACCCAATATTTTGAGAAAGAGTGATAACGAAGTGTTTGGAGCAACTTTTGCACATACTGACTACATGTTCAAACTGCTATGTTCATGCAAAATTTTCTGTACTGTCTTATTTATAAATGGAGACCATTTCTGCTATGATTCTTATACTGAGTCATCAATCATGTCGAATGATGTGTTTAATTTGTTGAATGTTTTTAACATCCTCTCTGCCTTCAAAAAATCTTTTGTGTCATTCAAACACATAGGCACATGGTATGCGGTGTTCCCCATACACCTCAGTTATTGTACAAAAAGATTTGCCTGCTGTTTTGTTCAATTTTACGGTAATGTGTAGCTCAACTTTCAAACCAATTATTTTCGAACAACAAAGGGTAAAACGTGTGCCATAACCACTTGCAAGCAGTGAACTGATTGGAATCTTAAACCATTTACCCAAAATTTAGTATATAACACTGGCTGTGACTGTGAACTGCATAGTTTTATCCTCATAGGCACAGTCTCATTATTGAATAGCCATACTTTGTATTATATCTCTTTCTTTGACTCTTTATCAAAGCTGATTTTCTTATAGCTGGTTTTGACACTATACACCTGCAGCACAGGAGAGGCCACTCAAAAGTCTGAACCAACACCCGCAATCCAATCACAGTCCATGTAGCTGTACTTTTTTAAGCTGTTAGACGAAATTCTGAATGCATCCACCACATGTGTTGATCCGTGACTAACAGGGCGATTGGTTTTGTGTAATGTGAAACTTCAGGAAGGGACAGATAAAGTGAACAAGGCATTCACTTGTGAAGGAACAGAGCACTTATCTGGGTTTTTAAAATTAGATTTCCTCTTCCCCTTTTCTTCTGAAAGCCTTTAGCAGACGGATGAAGGGATTCACACCCCCAAAAAGCTCCAAGTGAGAGGAGCAGACTTTCATTCAAAGGTGGAAGTTTAAGCCCAGACAGGGATGGTATGAACAGAATCTAAAAAGCAGAGTGGCAACAAATCCCTGAGCTTTTATACATAACCATATATCTTACATTAAAGGCCGAGTGGGGTATTGTGTATTTGTAAGTGTGTGCCTGTGCGTTAAAAAACACCAGACATTTGCACAATCAAGCTGTCTATCAGACTTCCAGATCATGCAAGCCCCAGTCCATCACAGCTCAATTACTGGAGGCAAAGAAAAATAATTGCAAAAGAGGAAAACACCCCGCTTATTTATGGTCATTAGTTCTCAATGAAGAGAAACCACACACTTACTGCAACAGAAACAGTATTTAAGTTCCTCCCTCCAGGCTATAGCACTGCCGCCATTTTGTTCTGTCTCCAGTCTTGGGCGGAACTAGATGCCTTTATATAATAATCATGATAATGTTGATGACAGTGACGGTTATCCAGGCACTAATTGTTACGGTAGTAAGCTGCCTAAATTAATTATTTATGTGGGGTATAAATAACACAAAGTATTTTCAGGGGCAATTTTGGTTTGGTATCTCCTGCCTCTGCACACAATCTCAACACAAAACCACAGAGCTTCCATGCCAAGAAGAAAGAGAGTAAAGTAAAGTTATCTTTGGATCACAGCGACCAAAGTGGGTAGCACGCCACACCTTTGATGTGAGGCTTTAACGGGGGATTTTCTCTGTTGATGTTTTTCTGCCAGCTGGGTATTTAATTAATTTTCAACACAGTGTCAGAATCAGATATTTTGACAGGACACAGGATTTTGGCACTGTCTCTTTAAGGCTGGTTGGTTTTGATCACTGAGTTGTGATCAGCCTCGGGGCTTCTGCTTTAAGAAGAAGCATGGCGCCTTTCCAATGGCTCCAGGCAAGCCGAGATGTGATGTATTTAATTATGCATCGTGGGAGTTTTCTCCGTGGATTGGATGTAAATGGAGTGACAAACAAATCTGGTTTATTCCTAATATGCTAATGTCTTTTTAGATTAGATGTGGTAGGCAGATACATGGAAGAAAGGATGCACAGTTTGAGACATCTGTTTGGAAAGTGTTGCTGTGGAAATGTAAAAACACAGGTGCCTTTACCATTAGGTACATTCTAAATGTGTAGCACATTGTCTGATAGTACAACTTGTTGGCAATATTTGACAAAACAACTAGAAAGGGAAGGTCAGACTTAGATAAAAAAAAAAAAAAAATCTACGGCATATTATGTTCCAAAAGTGCAAAAGTCTTAAATAAATGTGCCTAGCACCTTTGCAATTCAAGTCACAGTTGTTATTAGTGTGTTTTAAACAAGTAACTGCTCACAGATGTTAAAGGCTGAGGACAGCTGCCTGACGATCAGAGGAAATCAATCATCACAGGTGAGTCAGAAAAGCAGGCGTGTACTCAAACGGATGCAATCGAACAAGGCATACTCAGAGCAAGTAAACAACTGACAATCAGAAACACCAGAAACACTTCAACTGTTTTGAACAGGAACAGAAGGATACTGTGAGCACCAGCACATTTGTGAAGCAACACATTTTATTTCTTTTCAATTTTCCATGTTATTTGTGCAATTGAGACAGGGTTTGGAGACATTTTTGTGGGGTTTTTTTGTGTGTGTGTTTTTTTTTTAAAGTAATTATCTTTTTTTTTTTTTTCTTACTCATTATTCCTGCAAATAAATGGTGTAGCTCCAACAAACCAAGTTGAACAATTTAGACAGTGCTATCTGTTTTGGTTGAAGAATTTTGCAGGGAAAGTTCCTGTTGTTGTACAAGGCTGTGCAACAAAAATGTTGATAATAACTGGCAAGGAACACAAAACTCACTTGTGCAGATATTTCCAACTTCTCTGTTCATTTCATAAAGGCAGTGTTTGGGGAGAAATACTCACACTTTTCATTTCATTTTTTTTTCATTTTTTAACTGGGTTGTATGAGATAATTTAAATGGTAAATACATTAGCCACAATGATTTTGATCAGCTGTACCTTGCGATGAGAGAACCAGCTCAGAAGTCAGGCTCAGGTCTGCCGCTGAGGCCAAGAGCAATGAATGAATGTTTTACTTTTGTCTGAGCAAGCCCCTTTGTTCTGATTCTTTTTTTTTTTTTTTCATTAAGTTAAGCAAAGCAATTCTTGACAAGTGGGACAATGAACACGAGATACACACAGACAAGGGGAAAAAAAAAAAAAAAAAAAAAAAAAAATAATAATAATAATAATAATAATAAAAAAAAAATAATACCAAAATTTACAATAATAATAATAATAAAACAAACAAAGAGACCAAAAAAAAAAAAAAAAAACAGCAAAGAATCGACTAAAACAACAGATGAGAGAACCAGCTCAGAAGTTAGGCTCAGGTCTGCCGCTGAGGCCAAGAGCTCTGTGCAGTTTACAAAATTAATGTTTTACTTTTGTCCAAGCAAGCCCCTTGTTCTGATTCTTTTTATTTTTTTTTCATTAAGTTAAGCAAAGCAATTCTTGACAAGTGGGACAATGAACACGAGATACACACAGACAAGGGGAAAAAAAAAAAAAAAGAAATAATAATAATAATAATAAAAAAATAATACCAAAATTTACAATAATAATAATAATAAAACAAACAAAGAGACCAAAAAAAAAAAAAAAAAACAGCAAAGAATCGACTAAAACAACAGATGAGAGAACCAGCTCAGAAGTGAATGTTTTACTTTTGTCTGAGCAAGCCCCTTTGTTCTGATTCTTCATCACTCAAAGCAAAAAGACACGTAGCCCATGCAGTGTTCCAAAGCAATATCAAAACAGAGGGGATCTCTTGAAGAACATGAAATATCATAAATGTGTTTATTACAGTCTGCAAGCAGTTTTCCTTTTCATTATCACTTAAAAATATGTGAAGTACGTAAGGTCTTGGCCCAATCTGCAGTAATGTATAGCCTAACTTCTATGCTTGCTCTCTCCCAATAGGGGCAGAGGTGACTAAAATCACTTTAACTTATGTGTTCCAATCCATTTTCAAAAACAATGAACTTTCCCTTCAGTCTTGTATCTTCGGGGCTTGTAAAGTTAGGCATTTAGCCTTCGACTACTAAATGCCTTAATCGTAGTTTTTCTTATTACTTATGATATATGGCCAGAATTTACATATATTATAAAGAATGGATGAGTAATGGGGGCTTTAAAGTACAATAATGAATCTTTGCCCAACGCAAAGTTCATGTGCAGTTTGAGATCCTGTTATGCATGTAAAGCTATGCCCTTTTACAGCATACATGGCATGGTGCTGTTCTTGGTTACAATGGAAACGTAGCCTGCAGGCCAAATATTAAAGTTAAGTCTACAGTAAAAGTAGAGAATATAGTCTAACCTCATGTCAGGCCCTGAAAATGACCCACAGACTGGAACTTATGAAACAGATATTAACATTTGGATCACGACATCTCACTGTATAAAGCAATGTGCTCCTTATATGCACCTGCACATGTGTGAAATGATTGGCAGTAAATCAGTGTAATACATTTGTGTTTGCTTTCATTGGCTGCCGTCCCTGTTTTCTCAAGTGAGACACTGTTTCTTTGTTAGACCTTTTGCTGTTGGCGAGTTCAGGGTTAAAACTAGAATACTGAGGTAATGCTCTGGCTTCAGCAAATTCACATTACATGAGATGTCCCCCACAGGATAAATCAAAAATTATGATGTTGGGTGAACCACTGCTTGATAAATGCACTTGTGGCTTTGTGAATGTCCGTGCGTGAATTTATGTGCATGTGCTGTACTCTTAAAATGTGCTCTATGACAGGTATGAGGGTAATTAAAATGTCACATTTGAGTGACACTTTTATGTCTTTTCAATGTGCCATTCAAAGACTGAAGTGTCAGTTACCTTAAACATAAGTCTTTTGCTTTAATTTATGTATCTGTGTTACTAACAAATCATTTAAGTAGGGATGATTTTAATGAGATGTTAACAAGAAATAGTCCCTGCAAGGTTGTTATCCTGCAAAAAAAGTAATCAAATTAATTTATTATGATGATTTTCATACATATACAGGGACTCACCTTAAAGTTTAATACAGCACAAAGGATGAGAGGGAAAGAGTGAGCTGTACTTTTTGTTTTTTAATTTGTTTAGACAAAAAAGGACAAAAACAAACACAACATAAAAACATGACATATCACAATACACACAACACAGACTTAACACTGAAAAAAAAAATAAAACACAGTTGTACGAAAACACCCATGTCATTGTGAACTTCATCATCAGGCTATAAAACCCAGAATATATTAAAAAATAAATATGCCTACCAGCCTTCCATTTCAATAAACTTTTTCCACCTTTCTAAATATTTTTCTCCTTTGTCCTCACAAGTTGTTCTTCACAGGTAAAGTAACTTTTAATAAACATTCTAAAGGGATTTATCGTCAAAGAATTCAAGTCAGCAGTTTTAAAAACAGATATTTTCCCTAACAAAATAATTAGATTAATAATATAATTGATTGTCTATTACAGTCTGAACTGGGTACAACCAAAAGACATGTACCACTGACTCTGATTCTATCAAACAAAAATGACAACCATTCAACTCAGAAAATCCCCATATACATAACATTTTTCTTGTTGACAAAAAAATTATATATTATTTTCAACTGAAAGGCTCTATTGTTAATTATTGGTTTATAAAGTAACTTAAACACTTGTTCCCATGGTATAGCTGTGTCAAAGGTATCATCACATTATTGAAAAGTGCCATGTGGAACAACGCTTAATGATCTGGAGGTTGAATACATTTTATAAATCCTTTTGTTTATCATATTACCTGTCAGCCATGTTATATTTCTTATAGTTGGCTGGCAGACTAGAAGCTTAGTCACACCACTATTAATATTTTGTGTCCTATCTTTTCGTAAGGCAGAGATCAGTTGCTGTGATAAAGAGGAGAACAGATTGGACTATATATTTCAATGAACTGGTTATACACCAAAATTTTCCCATCTACATTTGCAATATCATTTATAAACAAAACACCATATGATCGAAAATTTTTCCTAAAATGCAGTTTCCCTTCAATTAATATATTTGAATTTAACCATATTATTTGTTACAGGATTTATTCCCGACTTTCTGGAGGATAAAATTGAAAACACAGCCAGCATTGGATTGCTTCCTTTAGAAACCGGGATACATCTTTAATCAAATTATTCACACAGTACATGTTCTGGCTGGACCTGTAAGAGAAAGGATATAATCTTTTTTGAAAGAATCTGTGAGTGTTCTCCTGTAATTTGCATGAATACCAATCTTCATTCAGATGTAATTTTTAAATTAAGGAGGCTTTTAAACACAGGGCCTCTAAATGCAATAACGGTAAACCATCACATTCATAATTATTATAAATAACTCCTCTTTTGATTTTTTCTAGGTTTTTTTTTTTACCCCAGAGAAATCCAAAAATCCCTTTTCATAAATCTTAAAGGACTGTGAAGGAGTAGGAAGGGACATTAAAAGATAAATTAATTGTGATACAACCAAAATATTCATTAAATAAATGTTTTGAAAAATTGTTAATGATTTCCTCTTCCATGGTTGTAAAATCTTATCAGTCTTTCTCAACTTATCATTGTAATTAATCCTACAGAGCTCTGAAAAACTCTATGGAGTCAGAATACCTAAAACATCAACTGGCCCATCTGTCCAGGTAATTGGCACTTTACATGGTATCTTAAATACCATATCTTAAACCTTTAAGTCCCCCAGTCCTAAGTATTTTACATTTCCCATGTTTTGATTTCAGCCCTGAATACTATGAAAAGGTCTCCAAGAGTTCAAGAAGAGCTTGCAGACAGGTAGGTTTTTGGCTTATTAGGAAACTATCTGCATACATAGAAAACCTTGCCTGCATGTTCCCTACTTTAAGTTCCTCTGTGCCCACATTAGTTCTCACTTTAATGGGTAAATTTTCCGTTACAATTATTAATAAATAAGGGGACAAAGGGCATACCTGTTTTACTCCTCTTGATAAGGGTACTGACTCGGAAAAATAACCATTATTGATAACCCTACAACTAGTGTTGTTGTATGATACTCTGACCCAGCTAATTAGGAATTGACCAAAATTTAAATAAATAAATAAATAAATAAACTCCAGATAGACCAAATCAAATGTTTTTTTTTTCTAAATCAGCAATAAAAATGTTTTTTTTTTCTGTTTAACTCAATATTTTCATTAATTTCCAGCAGTCTAATGTTATCATGAGTGTGAGTGAGTGAACTGTACTGTGACAACTTACAGTTTCATCATTATTTGAGTTTTTGTAAAAGTTACAAAATAAATTGTTTTTTCTCAACAAGTTGATACTTGTGTGCTGATACCACCTTAGAAAATGGTTGTCTGTTTCTATAAGTCAGCCCTGTGTCAATGGCTAATGTGGCTAATATGATGAATATTTATCACTCAAGTGTCGATGGGTATTGTACATTGAAGAAGATCATAATCTCACTGTGCTTAAAGAAGTCCCACCATCCATCCATTATCAATATGACTTTATCTCTTTCAGGGTCACAGTAAGCTAGAGCCTTTCCCAGCTGACATAGAGTGAGTGGTGGGATACAAACTGGACTAGTCCCCAGTTAGTCACAGGGCTGAAATAAAGAGACAGACACTTACACCTTTGGGGCAGTTAAGCATCAGCTATTCATTTAATGAGAAGTACCAGGGAAAAAGCCAACAGTTCCTCAGTGAAACAAGGGTGAGAATCCAGTCTTCCTGGGGTGCTGTCTGCCTGAGACATTCACTCCATAGTATCACTTTCACTTCATGGAACTTGGTCCTGAGATTGGAAATGGTACCAGGGTTGACACCAAATAATGGTGTCACTTTGCATACTGGAACACCAGCTTCCAGTTGCAGGGGATTCTGGCTCATTTTTTGGGGGTGCTACCCACACATGTAGCTGTGTTGTTTATTCATAAAAATGAACATCACATGTAAATGTTTTCACTGTACTGACCTGTCAGGTGTGGAAAGGTACTTTTGCTTCTGGAATTTCTTCTCCAGGCCCATCAGCTGCAGCTCAGTGAAGATTGTGCGGCTGCGTCGTGGCTTCTTCAGTCGAGGTGCACTGAGCTCTGTTTCAGACTCACTGCTGATGCTGAGGGGTGTCTGGCTTGGTGAGGGCTCGGAGCCTCGTGGGTGCTGCGGGGACAGCAGGGGCAGGTGTGAAGGGACCCCTCCTGAAGAGGACACTTGGGGGAGGTGGGGAGGCTGCCGTGTTATCACTGAAAGGAGAGGGTAGGCACGTAGTGATGAGGAGCCTGAAGAAGAAGAGATAAAATAAAACATGGTCAAGTCTGGTGCAGAACAGGGATAAAACGATGAAACATCCTTTTGAGTCATGCAGAGTTTTAGTGTGCCTCTCAGTCATGCTGCCTGCAGAATCGACCGCCTGTAATTGCTTAGACAGGTTCAGTTTTTAATTGCTGGGTGTTTGCTGTGAAAAGTGTTTTGCTTTTGACCCTTCCATGTAGAGGGCTGTGATCCCAATGACGCAGGCTGTGTTTTACACCGCTCTTCTGAACCCTTCAAATGAATGATTATTTTTCAGAGGTTGTTAAATACTAACTGGCTTCCCTACAGATACACCCAGTGAATCAGACAGCAGAATGATCACACACACACACACACATCCACACACACTGACAGACAGAAAACACTGTATTAAAGAAAAAAAGAGACACAGTTCTGCTAATAAACTCTCCTTGCAATCTTTTTTCTTGTGCTCTTGCACTTGTGTGTAGTCATACACAAACACTTTTCTTCTGCTTTATATCAGTGTAGACAGAAGCAGTAAGACGCCAGAATCAATAAAAAGTAGCACTTGTCTGGAGCCGAGGTTGGCCGAGAGGATGCGGTGGGTCAACCAAAGTGAATATGATATCTGCCAGAAAAATCCTTACGGCTTCAAATATAAAAACCAATCCCTTAACCCAAATTTACAAGCCAACCAAGCTCAGCGCTGGCTGTAATGCTTTGGCTGACACAGCGCTGGCTGATAAGGAGCAGCAGAAAGGACACGGGGGGGATTAGAGGGGCAGAGGTGGAGGATATAAAGGGAGATAAAAGGCTGTGACGGGGGGCAAGGAAAATAGCAGGTTGTTCCTGAGGTTGGATTTAAAGTACAAGCCTTGAGGCTCATTCATGATTTTTTTTCCTTTGGATGTTCACATTTGTTCTTTAAAATGTGGCTTGTGTCAGACTTTAGTGTGAATCTACCCACCTCCCTCCTCAGCAGGTGTTTGAGACAAGAATGTAACCTGTGTGAGACTCTGCCCACTGACCAATCAGATATCCTGACCACTGAGCTTTCTGAGCTGATGGTAGCAGAAAGGGAGGGAAGAAATCCAACAAACATCTTAATTGTTACTAAAAACACCTACGACGGACTGCTATCAATGCAACATGCTGCATATTGATTTTGATAGTTGCATGTAGTAAGACTGGCTGCATGGTGGTGCAACTGGTAGTGTTGTTCCTCACAGAAAGAAGGTTGCTGGTTCAACACCCTAAGTGAGTAGTGGCCTTTGCACATCATCCATGCATGTAGGGGTTTTCTACTAGCAATGCGGATAGTCGGGCATAGGTTTAAGTTGTGAGTGTAAATTGTTATCTGTCTCTCTATACTGGCCCTGTGATTGGCTGGCAACCAGTCCAGGGTATACCCTGTCTCTCACCCAATGCCAGCTGGGATAGGTTCCTGCTCTCCAGGACCCCAAGAGGGACAAGTGATACAGATAATGGATCTCTTTTCCCTTGTTGCTTGATAATGGTTGGATGGAGGTTGCGAGAGGCCTTGCTTATGCAGCTCAACAATCTTACCTCATTCAAAGACAGAAAGCGTTTGCCTTTGCCATCAGGAGGTCATGGCAGTGAGAATACCTGAGAGGAAATGACAAGGAATCCAAATTTTTGTGCAGGTTAATGGCTTTAAAGGCCATGGTCTTCAACTTATGATCAGTTGCAAGTTCAAACCCAGCTCCAACTGTCACATGGCAATGTGCTCTTGGGTAAAACACCAAGTTGCTCTCACTGCTGTGTCAGTGGCTTGTTGTAAACAGGTTTGGACAGGCATGAATGTGTTAGTTGATACTGATGGACAATTTACATAGAAACTCTAAGCATCAGAAAGTGAATGTGAAAATGATTGGGTGTGCATGGGTAGATGTGATCTTTGGTGTAAAGCTGTTCTGAGTAGTCAAAGACTAGAAAAAAAGCGTCAAATAAGCTGGTTTTAATGGTTTTGCTGTGGTTGTGTTATTTTTGTGGTTGGATTTTTGTTGTATGGAGCCTCTTGCTCCCATTGTTTGTCTGTTTATTTGTTTGTGTTGTTTGTTCTGTGTTGGGTCATTATGTTGCTTTTGCTGCTGTAATGAAAATGTTTATAAATCTGTGTTTTCAAGATGTTATAGAAGTAAAGATATCATAATAATATTTTTTATGTTTATGTTTATTAATATTGCTGTTATTAATGTTATTAATGTTATTAATAATAATAATAATAATAATAATAATAATAATAATGTTTTACCTCACCTTATTTTATTTTAATTTTCTATTGCATGACACCACCCACAAGTGACGGTAGGTCAGCTGTTGACTTATATTTACTGCTTCTGTTGATTGTTGTCAATGTCATCATCTTTGTTTTGTCTTCAAAAGTTCAAGACTAGAAAGGTAAATGTTTCAGTGTAATTGTGAAAAGAAGGAAGACAAAATGCTAGAGGGCTCAAACATGGTAAGCATTCCTTCTTTGATTTTAATTCTATAATTGACACATCCTCTGATTTTATATTCTAGTGTGTTTATGATACATTTTCTTCCTTAATTGTTTTGAACATCCTTCCTTGTAAAGTTCTTCATGGTATGATGTTGCACAAAACCATGGATACGGCCCAATTTGATCAAAAAATTGGTACTGCATGGGAGTAGAAGCTTCAGTAGGCTCTGCACACACACTGGAACACACACAAGCAGACACTGCCTTGGGCTCATCATGACATCATGGTGAGGCGCTGAGGTCATCACTAATCCTCCAACGTGAGATCGCTGCGATTGCAACAGGTCTAGACAAGAGAAGCTTTTTTCTCTCTCTGGCTGTGCACCCTTCCTTCCATTTATACCTATTTTTCAATTGCTCTCCCTATATCTTCTAATTGCATCCTTATTGCTTCCTAAACTGATAAATGGTCTAGTTTAAGGTTTTAGCTTCTTTATGGACATAATTTACTTGAATATTTAGCAAATTAAGATGCATGAAATGGTCCAGAAGTGAGGACAAAGTGAGCCTTATGTCACGCTGCATTGAAAAAAGGACCCGTTTGTCAAGAAATCTCTTGTCAATAAAGAGCTTGAAGTTGTCTCCGGACGATCCCTCAGACAGGGGGGATGCAGGAGGTAGAAGAAAAGAAATAGAGAGTGGGGGTACATGGAGGGAAATGTCAGCCCTCATGGTGATTTTCCACTGACAGTGAAGCTGTCTCTCTGACATGTTGTTGACAAGTGCCAGTGTCCTGTCAATAGTCTACAAATAAACTGTTTGAGGAGCTGCAAGAGCGCAGCTCAGCCCTGTGCAAAACACACTGATACTCTTGATAATCACAGTTGGTATGTTGGGACCTGCGCAAGTGCTTATGGTAACCATTAAAGAAGAAATGCTGGCCAATAATAGATCAAGAGGGGATGTTCAGAATTCTTGTTATACCTAATTTTAGTATTGATAATGAGTCATGACACAGTTATCATTTTTAAATGTTTGAGGGCTGTCACATGATTGAAATTTTAGATTGAAAGTAAGCCCTAAATGTTGACAGTTAATGTGAATCACATGATCAAAATATTATTTATATCATTAATATATCTATTTTAAGTTCATACATTGTAAAGTGATTTTTTTCAGTCTCCTTGAGAACCTTGAGTGTTAATCATGACATTTAGATTTGAAATGGTGCTGCTCAGACTTCAGAGTTGGAGGCAGCCTCAAAGTGTTTTCTTTCTGGAGAGAATAAAGCTGTGTACACTTTTATACGAAACGAAAATGCAAGAAACATGCAAAAAAAAAATGACTCGCTTATGTGTCAGTTACATTTATCAAGGGGCTGTCCCTTCGTATGCAATACAGTTAAGTGTAACAACTTCGGAGGAAACTCTTTTTGACACACTGTTACTATGCACTTTGGTCTGTCCTGAGGTAGGAACTTTACTCTCTGTTGGGATTAAAAACCTATTCTTATTGTGAAAGGAAATTCTCATGGGTAACAGCAAAAGCTCAACCACAGGAAAAAGAACTTGCTATAGAGACTCAAAAGTTTATTAAATGGCTAACTGATATTTATTTAAAAAAGTGAATGTTTCATACAAGGTGCAAACTACTTTTTACTGTCCACTGAACTGAGTGTAACGTTTTAAAAGTGAAATGAGACATTCAAAGAAGCAGTAGTGCCGTTATTCTGTTACTGTGAAATCAGGAAGACCCTACAGTGATTTGCATGCAGCTGATGACCTGTTTTAGCGGCCTTACTGTGGTGATCCTAAACAACAAAATCATGCACAAAAACACATTAAAACGCTTTTTTCAAATGGACCACATCATTGTTACAGGTTTTTCTGTTTCAGTATACAAATAAGTGTTAAAATGTGAAGAAAAAACTCCTCAGCTAAAATAATAAAATGAATAGAGAATCAAACTAAGTTAGTGTATACTCAGACCTCATAAATCTATGATCTTCAATCCTAAAAACGAGTCAAAATTTTTACAGGTTATACATTTGTCTTGCTCTAAAACCTCAAGCATATATGTACCTGAATATACTTTTTTTTGCAGAAAAAAAGTTTTTTTGGGGTATGAAGAGACAAGAGATCTTGACAGACCTATGGCAAAAAGTTAATAAATTGATCTGAAAAAATACTGATCATGGAATTTTTAAGGGGCCCCTGTCAGTCATGGGCCCTTAGAATCTTCTTCAATTTCGACCCCTTTACAGCCCCCTGAGAGTCTTTCAGACATGACGACTGAATTTTGCTGTTGGTTCTTCTGAGAGAAGAGTTTACTGATGTTCTTTGCTTATACTGTTGCACCGTAAGCATGTATTAATCACTTCTGTCTTAGTAAAGGAGACTACTTTGTTTTATCTCAGCTTGTGGGACTTTTCAGCTGTGTCTTATTGGTGTGTGGGTACCTCCTGTGCTTTCATTAGACAATTATTCTTTAATATCTCCTCTTAATCTGATTGTGATTAAAGCATTAATGCAAATATTCATAGCTTAAACTGTTTTTTTTTCTTTCTGTGGGATTAAGACTTTTTCAAGCAGCAGGTCAAAACTCTCCATGATGTACCTTTTTAGGAAGTATGATTATTTTCTCACCTGCCTGCCTCTTATCTCAACATTGTCTTTTACTTTTTTGTCAATGAGGTGCTCAGATGGATGATTCATTGCTTAACAATTGCTTAACTGTGACAAGGGAACGTGCTCTTCTGACTTGTTTGGGTATTAACTGCCTGTTGACAGCTTAAGAGTTTCTCAATTAAACTTTTTTTGGCACTGCCTTTTGAATGAAAATTAAGCAGTGATTATGGGAAGGGCAACAGGCCACGCAGCTTCCTAAATTTGTCCTGCTGCATTGCTTTATTTGACAGATCAGTGCAATTTGATTCCAGTCCTAAACAAAACGCAGGAGGAGGATGTGAACAGCATCGTGTTGTGTTTGATGTTTGTAGTATTTTCCCAGACAAGGACACAAACTTCCCAAGCTGAGGCTGCACCGTCACCAAAAGGCATTACACTAAACAAAGTGTTAACTATTTAATCTGAAACCTGATCCTCACACTCTTCCTGTGACAGCTGTAACCCGAGTGCAGCATAAAGTACTTTAGGAACAGGTTTATGACTGATCCTCTGTCAAAATAGAAAAATCTGATGGAAGTGGTTGTGTGGTGACTGACATGGAGATGACAGGCTGTCAAATATTATCCTTAACTGAAAAAGGAGGATGTGAGTGCATACCTGCCCGCGTGTGTGTGGGTGTAATCAACCTTCCCAAGCCAACTTTGTGTTTAATGGGAGCCTTGATTGTCTGCAGAGGATTAAAGCTAAAGATGGGATGAAAACCTTTTTGCTCACTTGGATTTCTTCGATAAGCCCTCAGTCAGGACCAAATAAGTATGCTGTGGCCCTCAGGCTGCACGCACTCCTCCTTTTCCCTTTTTTTTCTCCTGTTGTTTGTATTTTTCATCATGCTGTCAGGTGAGATTACACCACAGTTGATCTTAATCTCTCACTTCTTCCAGAAAACACCACTAAAAGCCCTGCCCTTGGTCCTGCTGAGTGATGGGACTCCAAATGAAATATTGTACCCTTCCATTAAAATGACTCTCCATTCAGGAATCATTGCCTCTAATCCTGCTGAAAGTGATTTGTAATTAACACCATTATGAGCCACTTGAAATGTGTTTATTTTTATTCCTCGTTAGATACATAAAACACAACTTTAAAGAAGGTGACACAAGATATAATGCATAAAATCAATTATGTTGGTATGTTTGAGTGGCATGCCAGTGGTTAACAATAAAACAGCAATTAATTGTTAGAACTCCTTCAGGCAGCATTATTGCCAACCCTATCTTCCAGCGGCCTCCACTGGCAGAAGCAGGTCACTGCACCCCTTCTTCTTCAATATGAATAAGTCAACTTTCACAGTCAAGGGTCCGCACAGAGGCCGCCTCTCTTTGGCCCGGGACCTGTAACACTGCCAGCTTCTATATCCAGCTTTAAAAGCCATTGATGTTAGGGAATATACTGTGTCTCACACCCCTGCTGCTACAAATAAGTGGTGGGCACAGTGTTCGGATATGCAGGGCGGGTTACTCTATCCAGTGGAACAGAGGGGTGCCAGTCATAGTGCCCTCTAGCATATACCAATTTATATCAGAGGGATGAGGGAATTGCTGCGCCCCTATTTTTATCCACACATCGCTGTCATCATCAAATTGCAGTGGCTATTATTTCAGACTTTGGAGCAATTACCCTAATGGTTACTAGAGGCTGCAGTAGCCCGAGAGTTGTTTGGGTTCATCTAGAATTACATTTAACCATCATTCAAGATGTTTCTATCTTTTTGACATGATCATGTGTTGTGCAAACTCAGCTTTGTCCCACTAATATGATAACTTTCAGCAAGAAATGAACCACACAATCTATCTATCTATCTATCTATCTATCTATCTGTCTGTCTGTCTGTCTGCCTATCTATCTATTAGGCCATTCATTTTTACGACGTTTTCAAAGAAGAAGTAAAGAAAGAAATATAAGGAGCAGAAAAATGGGGAAGAGGGTGATTCTAAATAAGCCTAAAATCATATTCATACTTTATTTCAAATCACAGTATACATTATGGTGATCAGTAATTGGGTGGTTTGACTTACTGCACGGTCAGTGGCTGAAAGTCTTATTCATGCTCATCTTGGTTTTATAAAAAAAGTCAACAGTTTTGTGTCGCAATAATATAATTTAATTCTATTAGGTTTGAGATCTATCTATCAGTCCACTGTTTTGCAAAATGATCATCCGTGTTAGAAATTACAAGCAAAGGATTTTATTGTGCTAAGCAATTGTTTTAATTGAAATAAATGAGGAAGGCGATAGCAGATGTCAAGAGGCTTCCCGAGCAAAGCCCCAAATTGTGTTACCTGCACTGCCACCCATTCTGTGTAAATTGGGCCTATCGATTTTGTAATTCATCCGTTAAAGCTCAGAAAAATCCCCGAAGCATGACTTCATCGACTCACTCTCTGCATGGTTCAGATTTTTTTTGTTTATCACTTTAAATGTGGTTGTATGGATTTATAATGTCAAGCAAAGAGTGCAACAGGTGGACAGCTTGAGTTAGTTTACGCACGATTCACACGGGATTAATTCGAAACAACTCGGTTTGAAAGAAACCCCAGATGCTAATCTTAAGAAAAGAAGTTTATCAAATCCAGATATTTGGGTGATAAGGGATAAGAGATCCGTGTAAAATTGCAGAGTTGCAGGATAAGAGGCAGCCAAAGTAAAAAGATAATCACAACATTTTGCCATGACGCGAAATTTGTCAAAAGTCTCCCAAGGCCACCTGTTTGACAAAGGACATAAACTCTTCATTCGTTCAGTAAATTTTCAGTTCCTGGTATGTGCAAGCTTTGTTTTGTTCTCATTTCTTTATTAAAAAATAATAAAGGGAACAGATACAGCTTGTGCGTAAATGTCACATGTACCAAACAATAACTTTTGTTCCCTGGAATAACCCAAATAACTATGATAATATATAAATGACAATAACCAAACGTTTGGAAAACATTTTAGTTCTGTTCAAGTCCTAATTCTGACGTGTTTCCTTAAAAAAAAAAAAAAAAAAAAAAGGTCTAAAAAGAGTTTTCTTACCCGAGCACGAATGAAGAGGCTTCGGTCGGACAATGAGCGATGGACACACAGAATAAAGAGAAAGTTTCTCAAAATAATCACAGGTCTCCTTCGAGAGGATCTCGTCAATCATGAAAGTCTTGTAGCGCCGCCTGGCAGCTTTCAGCTGGCCCGGGGAGGAGAGCCTTAGCTCGGCTTGACAGTGCATGATGTGTCCCTGTGCGCCGTGCGCTGCCGCCGCTCAACTTTTGGTTCGTTCGCTGATGTTAAGGTTATGCTGGTGTGACCGTGTGGAGAACAGACTTCTGCTTGTTATGCGTCTCAACAGTTCATTGTCACTCTTTTCATGTACAGCTGAGGCTTTTCCTGAAGTGCCGCGGAGACGCTCAGTACCCTCAACTTGAGCTGCACAGAGCACACAGTCCTAGTGAACAGAGCCTGATGTGCGCTCACACCCACTGCTATATAAACCATCTATGAACACATCTCCGCTGTGCCACATCTCTCTCTCTCTCTCTCTCTCTTTCTCTCTCTCTCTCTCTCACTCACTCACACACACACCTATAAACTGTAGATACAGAAAGTGCCTCCCGCACACCAAAACCTCTCCTCTTTCAGAATATTTTCTTCTCAAGATCTGTTGTTTAAAACATAATAATTTCCCCAGTCAATTTGGGTCATAACTGAGAATAAACCAGGTTATTTACTTAAAAAGGCTCTTGAAATGTCTTCAAAAGTTGAATAATCACATTTTTGATGAAGTCAAATGCACGATGTGTGTTTTTAATCTTGATTTGTTTCATAATTTAGACGACAACACCACTTTGCTTTTCTTGTGAATTCATGGTCTAATAAGTTTTTCTTTAAGTTTTCCAAAATACCAACCACAAAATCAAAGCACGACTGTAAGGTTTTACTTTTGGATCAAACCAGCGATATAATAAGTAGAAGAGGAAGACTAAATGACAACAATTATAATGATACTAATAATAAGGTTACTAGAGTTCAGGGTCCCTGATTTTCAAGGAATACATGCATGAATCACACGCACAGCCTCAAATCATACATCAATCAATGCACTAACGAAAGCGTTTTAATTCATCATGATTCAGGAGTTTCTTACAAGTTCACAAAAGACGAATCGGTGTTCTGCCTTCATGTGAGGGTCCACACACAGGGTAAAGTCATAAAGAAGTAATGTTTACAACATTTTGAATTCAACAGACTGATCTTTTTCTGACCTTGACCCTTTATCTGAAGACTTCCCAATAAAGAAACCATGAGCATCCTCATTAAGTCATTAAAAGTGATGATCAAAGCACGTTTGTCATTGCGTCACTTAACGTTTCAATTCAGGCTTAATGGACGTGTAGGCTTGACATTTCGTCAAGAACTGAAGTTGAAATGAAGTTTTTTTTAAATGATCGTGCTCCAAACAACAGCAAACTTGAATAAACAAATGTCAAGTCCTCATCACGTCGGAAGTAAATTAACTTTCTCATTATTTCAGTCTAATTTACTCCAAATCAAAAGCACTAAGGAGCTGTGTTAAAAGTTTTTGACTTTATCTTGTTACTTTAATGTAGCTATTTTTGATAGCAATGCATGAATTGCAATAATAATAATGATAATATCTTCATAAAAACAATAAGGAATTGTGATGAATAATAATGATTATCGTGAATAATAACAATAAAAACTATATTGAACAGAAAATGTAGTATGTGCATTTTTTTAAAGGATTTTACCTGTGAGGTCTTTTATCAAAAACACAAAGGTCAGGGTTTGACAGGACTTGTTTGAAGGCCGCTTTTTCTAAAACAGACGCACGCGCCACATATTTTTGTTTTTAACACTTCTAATGAAATACACAGTAAAAAGGAGCCCTTTCTTGGCGAGTTAAATCTTGCTTTGGCAGCACGTTTCTCAAAACAACTTGAAAAATACTCTCTGTCACTCAGGCCAAACAAACTCAAAGTAAATGCAGCATCAGCGTCGGTAAAGTCAGACATTTATCCGAAAAAAATGTCCATATGATTCATTTTTTGATATAGGCTACTGTACCTGTCACATGTCTCCTTGACGAATACTGTGCTTTTTAGAGCACTCCATTTTTCTGTCTGCCTCCGAGCAAAACATACAGACTGTTAGGAAGAAATGTGGCAACAAAATCGAGAAAATCTGTCCAATATAGAGAAGGATATCACAAATGACTTTAGGTCTACTTATTTTTAATTATTTATTTCAAGTTATTGATGCAGTAAATTGGCAGTGAACATGTCATCATATAGGGAAAGACTATGTAAAATATGTAGGTAAGAACGGCTATCAGTAAATGTAAGTGACTGATAATTAACAGAAGAGTTGAGGGGTGTTTTTTGCCCCTTTGCCGCGGCTCGTGCCTCTGAAGCCCCCCCGGTATTCAGAGAGTGTGGGATTATAAAGGAGGAACGATGGGAGCTGTGCATGGGAAAGCTTGGCTCCTTTTTCACATGTTTGATGATTTGATCAAAGAGGAGAGGAGGAGAACAACTGCTGTGGAGCACATTTGACTTCGTGTCTGTCTGAAGGAGAGAGAAAAAGGAGGATAACAACATTTTAAAGTGAACTGCTAAATCCTGCAGAGTGTGTGTGTGTGTGTGTGTGTGTGTGTGTGTGTGTGTGTGGGGGGGGGGGGGGGGGGGGGGATGATTAAGGTCTTTTCCTGTAATTATTTAACCTTAAGCTGTGTCCATGAATTTTGGCAAGATTGTGTATTTTTATTTGATCTCTTTATTTCCAACCCAGCTCCTACAGTAAATCCTTAAAATACTCTGAGTTCAAACAAGTGTTACACTCATACTGTTGAGCTCAAAAATGTGCCATTCAAACCTATTGAAACTGCATTTTTTTTAAAGGACAATACAAGCATTTTTCTTAAATAACTGGGTGTTGATCTGGGCTTCTGCCTTGGAATTGATAATTGAACCACCCTCCTTCACATGTTGTCATTTTAGCCACTTTGTAAATGACCGAGTATTTGACACTACACAAAAAAAGAGTGCATAAATATCAGTGTTGCTGATGATCACTGGAGTACCCCAGGCTGTCATAATTCAACATAAAAAATACTTTGCATGTAGTAGCCTATGTTGAGAGTAATTTCATTTTTTTGTCCAATCCAAAAACATGGTGGTATCATGACAAAAAAATCCAAAGCGTTAAAAACTCTAATATTAATTACTATATGATATCAATAAGTATGATGCATGTGAAAAGAATAGCTCAATGGAAGCAGACTTTACAAATAATGAAAACTTTTTACAGCTTGAAAAGCTTCAAAAACCATGCTGGGATAAATCAGCCCTACAGCACCAATGAACCCAACAACCTAAGGCGGTGTCAGGATCTAGGACCCACGGCCACAGGCATCTCGACACTTGTCTGCGTCGCGGGGCTGCTGGAGAGGGAGGGTCTTTGGATATTTGGAAGTGGATCATTTCAGGAGACTATACAAGGCCACACAGCAGCGGCTACCGAGCGGCCTCTCTAATCCGTGCGCTCCAGGGCTGGAGACGCCAGGCAGATCAACCAATTAAAAGAGTTATGCCACAGCCAGGAGCGTAATAAGGGCCTTCCTAGTACCGACAGTGAGCAGAGGATACTCTCTATTAGAGCGATTTGGGAGCACCAGGATGCAACCCGATCCGAGGAAGATTACAGGCAAGACACAGGGCTTAGAGCAGAGGGTGCAAATGCACCTCCACTTTTGGATACTGGGAGACTTATTGGAGGATCTTGTTGTCGATACAGCGCGGGAGCCTCTGTTAGTGTCATAAGCACTTTCGGAAGGGTAGATTATGACCTCAGCGCGGACATTAAGGGATTTAATCATCACTTTGTTGTAAGCAAGCCTGAGCACACACACGGGGGAAACAATGCTGCAAGGCTGATCGCAACATGAGATGTAAAGGATCAAAACGCTGCTAATTCTGGGATGGGACAATAGCCCGCCTCTGACACTTCTGCAAATTGACCCAAACTTGTGCCACTGACAAGGGCGGTGTTAAGACTCTTCTGATAAAAAGGAACAAGATACCTCTGTGTGCAACTCCGGTGAACAAGAAATAAAGCTGGACGTAATTGCATGCTGTAAAGTGAACAGGCTGGGTGTCAAATCCACGTAAAGACTTGAAAGCATCCTAAATAGAAAGGTCAGATGTAGGATCTGATCATGCAGCTCAGATATATTTAACATCTTAATTGATTCAATAAAAGGATGCATGTGGCGCCACCTGTAGATTACTTCATAACCCACTGCACAAGCCTATTAGTTACACATAGGCCATTTATAGGTGCAGATAAGGGCGTGTGTGCATGCATAAAGGCATGTAGCATCAACATACAATAGCTCCTCAACTTAGTGACACACAAAGAGCTGTAAATAGCATTGTTGATTAACAGCCAAGACCCAAGCACTTGTGTGGTAACAAAAGACAAAGAAACATTCAAATGAAAGGACCTTTATATAATGAAAATACCCATTTTAAAACAGTTTGTCATCCAGACTGAGAATAAAAAATAAAATGAAATAAAATAAAACAAAGCCCGTTTAGAAAGAGCAAGGTCAACAGATCTACGAGTAAGAAAGAGTGGTGCCCTATTGCAGTTAGAGTGCTGCTGGTGGAATCTGTAGCTGAAATTGTTCTTCTGTACTGTACCTGAAGATTTTTGTAAAATTCTGGGAGCACCATGTAAAATACTAATTGCATAACATAAAACTGGCAAGTATACGAAATATTTTTAAATACATGTGATTGTTGCTCTCATTTTCCAAAAATCACAACCAGTCATGTTTCTTTTTTCCTTGCACAAATGACATGCTTAATACACTTCCATTAAGATTTTTTTTTCTTTTACATTTGTGAAAAAATGCTCACAATTAGAGAAGTGTAAAAATTTAAAAATGTCTTAAAAGTAAAGAAAAATTGCTCTAAGGCATAAGTTATTAAATCTGGTGAGATTATGTACAAACATCCTGAGTATACATGTGAATCGGTCAAAATAACTTTTTTTTGTGAGCTGTCCACAGATTTGGAAAAAAAAAATTAGTCTTTAGACAAGTTATACACATCTTAGTAGTGTCGCCATCTGTTATCCTGATAGCCACGGCTGCTGCTCCTGTCATCATGATGTCTGCTGCCGCCTCTGCCATCATAGTGACGGCTCCTGTCGTTCTGATGGTGGTAGTTGTCCCGGCTTTGATTGTGTTGCTGATGACGGCCAGATCCTTCTTCTGAGTATCGCTGATTTCTGCCACCGCTGTTCATCTGGGGGGTATTGTGACGATAGGGGGAATTATCGTGTTGCCTGGAGCCACTTTTTCCAGAATGTCCCGCAGACTGTTGCCTCTGAAGAGGCTTTGAAAAGGTGCCATTTATCTGCTCAAGCTGCTGCATATGGAGCTGCCACATCATGTTGTTCATCTACGGTTGGAAAAACAGACAGATGACAGGACCTGTGTACTGTATAGCCACAAACCAGACCTCTATTTCTGTTGTGTATTCATTTCTTTAGTTTAAACTAGTCTCTGTATCTCAACAATTAAATACAAACACCATGCAAATTAAAACCAATCATGCGCCTCAGTCTCCTTGACCAGAGATAAATTCTGTAAAAGACAGTACTAGGCTCCATCAGAACAAGAAAACGCCAAGTTTACCATGACATGCTTCTGCAGATTGTCTGGAGAAGAGAAGGACCTCTGCATTTGGGGCGGAGGGGTGTATGGTGGTGAACTGAACTGGACTGGTGTCCTGTAAGAGAGGAACAGTCATTAGTTTACTCATAATAAAATCCTGTGGAACAAGTCTGAATAGTGCTAGGTTACGTGCTATGATCTGCTTTACAAAAATCCTCAGAGCAGCCAATAATTAGCCAGGAAAACTGGTACACTGGTGAAAAGCTGATGGACAGCATGGCAGCCCCTGAAAGAAGTAGTCAAGATGCTGCAGTTGTCTTCATCACCCACAGTGCTGTCTGGCAGCACTGTGGGTGATAGGGACCTATCTCACTTTAAAAGGCTTCACCCAAACCCAGAAAAGTGCTATAAAAGCTTTCTGGTTGGTGAGATTAGTATAATCTTTTGGTGCACTGGTATAAAAGTGTAAATCAGGGCTGATGATGACATCTAAAATAATTTATCAGACTGCTGATACCATTGTTTTTTTGTTTGTTTGATTGGTTTTCATCATTTTTGGTGCATTTTTCTCGCAATGCCAACAACTTCTCCCATTTTTGACCATAAAAGAAAGATCATTTGTCCGACAGGTTACTTTTCAGCACCATAAAAAGTTCTGTGCATAAACACTAGAGAGTGCTTGATTACTGGTATTAAAACCTGCACATTGCCTGCCAATGAGCAAAGTTAGTCAAGAGCAGGGGTGAGAACTGATACGATTTTGTTAATACCAAAGCCAGTGTCAATTCTGCTTACATATATCATTTTTAATTAATTCTCTTAACCATTCTTGTGGAGTTCCTGTGTGAAAAAAGCCTACAAATACTTCTGTGTCAAAAACTTCCTGCTGTGAGGGTCAAAATGAACAGAAAGGGCAGGGAATTTAGTCTTAGGTTACCCTGGAATTTTCAAGGAAATGTCAGGGTTGCAAGTGTGAAAAGACCTTTTGTGTCATGCTATAATGACAAATGTTCCAGCATGTTGTAAGAGATTCCACCTGTATTTGAAATTACACAGACATTGCACATTGGGCTAGTGTCATTTTGTGCAATATTAAGCCCCATGTTGGAGCTCTTCTGTCTCCTCTCCACCATAAATACTGTATTGACTTTGCTGTTGACCATGCTGACTGCCTCATGTGAGAGTTTGACACACGTACAGCTTAGGTAAGGGAATTGATAAGCCCATCATTAAGCACCAAGGCAAATAATATCAAGATCTCATAGTAGTTGGAACCAGTTCTAAATGTCAGGGAAGAGGGATGATATCAGCTAATACCAAATTAAAATCTACATATTTGCCCATCACTACACAATATATCTTAAGGGGTTTTCTCAGTTGAAAAAAAAGCTAAAATTTGCATATTTCTCTTGGATCATTTCAAGTTCACACAGCAGTATTTTGAAAAGGGCAGAGTCCGGGCTGTCGCACACCAGCACCATTCTGAGTCACACGAAATGCAACCGTACATCATGACGTCACTGCCAGTGTTGCTTGGACAGTGAGCTCTGCATTATGGAAAGACAGCCAGCAGGCTATGCTACCCGCAATACAATAATATAAAAATGTTAACATGAGCCTTGCCTTGGGTGTTTTAGAAAAGATAATTTGAGGTCACAATTAAAAAAAACAATTTGCAAATTGAATCCTTCCTACAACTCTTTCTCTTTCCACAGAGTTTTGCCAGCAAACATGGTTTGCATCCTCTTTGAAGCGACAACACATTGTCTATTTTGCTATAATTGGAGGAAAGTATCAGGATGCAAAGTGGGTCTCAAATCCCCTGAGGAAGAGGAGCTCTGACCCATCAATTCTGCTTGATGATAGGCGAATCCCAGAGATAGATCAAAAGTCTGAGCTCACATCATTTGTCAACTAAAATATGTAAAATATAAGTATTTAGCTATCAAACATGAATAAGCCTTATTTTGTTTCTGGTTTCCCCTCTGTATTTGCGTTATAGCAGTCAAAATTAAAATGAATAAGTCATTTTTCTTTTTAATGTCGAAATAAACAATGAAGCCTCTTAGTGCACACCAGGCTGAGTACATCCTGGAATAAGCACCTCTTTATAATGAATAAGGAAAGTCCTGTAATGAAACAGTAAATCTGTGAGTTGAAATAGAATTGGACAATGACATTTGGAGAGATTCACTTCCCTATTAAAAAAAAATTACAGGCAATTGAAACAGCAGACCATGAATCAACAAATGACTTCATCACTAAGATATTAAAAGGTCGTGAGCCGACTTTTGGCTTCCACAGCCTCTTCTGTTACAACTGTGTAACAACTATGTAGTTTGTTTGGAGCTGGAGTCCTTTTACACAGTGTTTCTTAACCTCATTCACAGACAATAAAGACAAATTACTCTGTAATGCGGAAACTGAGGCACTTATCTTCCCCTATTATCTTAATAAAGCTTCATATCCAAAAGGGTGTATTTTGACAGCTGTACTGAGGAAAATTACAATGTCTCAATGTTTTACTGTAGTAATAATCATTTAGGGCAAGGATGGAAAACTGGCAGCACAGGGACCACGTGCAGCCCTTCAGTCATTTCCAAAAATCAACAAAAATGTTATCATGAAAAAAAAACAAAAAAAAAAAACAGGATATATTCCATAAAATGTGATTCAACATGAGATACCGATACGTCAGGCACAAAATTAAATGTAAAAGAAATATTTCTGAATAATAATTAAAAATAAGTAGACCTAAAGTCATTTGTGATATCCTTCTGAATAATAATAATAGATTAATAATAATCTATATAATCTTGATGTTTGGTAAATGTTTTGTTTTTCACAAGTCATTAAATAAATTACTGACATGATTCTCTCTTTATATTAACTTCATGAAGCATTATAATATAATATAGTAATATTTCACAGAAATTGATAAAAGTAAGATATTGTACGTAAAAACTCATTGTTTTGCTGCTTTTAAAAAGAGTCTTAGAATGGATTTAATTCCGTGTAAATTGGCATAAATAGCTTTTATTCTATATTAAGCTTGTTTAATTAAGCAGTATTATTTGTGTTTGAGCTTTATGAATGTTGGTATAATAAGTTTTCAACAGCCTTTCATTCATCATTTTTGTTTACTTACAATACATGTTGCATCACAAGAATCAAACAGTTTGTAACAATGTGGCCCTCAGGCAGGAAAAAGGTTTTATGGGCACCAAAGTTTCCCATTCCTGATTCAAGAAGTGTCAAGAATTCAAATACTTGAGTACTGGTTTGGGGTATTTACTACAGCTGAAAAGAGTGGTTATAATGCATCTTCAAAAACACATGATTTTTGGCCTACATCACCCAGCATCAACACCTATAAATATTTAATAAGTCAGATGTCATATTGAGAGTTTAACAGTGGCATGTCAATATTTACTTCCCTAGAATGAAACAATGCACATCTTCATTTACAGTTTTGTGGAACAAGTCAAGCTGGAATATCAACAACTAAGTGCTGCATCGGACCAAATGCTGTGTCAGTTGTTACACAGTGGCTGCTTTCTCAAATACAAATAAACTAGCCCAGACCACTTCACAACCGTATGACTTTATACTCTGTTTTTATACTGTTGAAAGCTCCTTTCATTTACATGTCTCCTATTTCTGTATACTAGACTGCTGTTGTAAGAGTAGGTATCCAAGGTTAGTTAATTTTTTTGGCCTTCCAGTCAAACAGTTCACGGGACACTCTTACCTCTGGCCATGAGGGTTTGGCGTGTTGGCAGGACTTGTATTCTGTGAGTTCCCCGGACTGCTGCTATGACTGCTGCCTGTGATACAAAAGAGAAATAATACTTAGATGCTTGCAGACTTAAGAGTTTGTTTTTGAAAATATCTGCTTTTTTATGAAAAACAGAGAACAATCAAAACTGACATTCTTCAGAAACAAGCAGAATTGGCATAAATAACAGAGCAAATCTGTCCCGAGTCCAACAAACTCTTGCAGCAAGACATAGAGGTAGTGCTGACACCTACTTTCTTTCCTTCCCAAAACAACTCCTTAGCCCAGAGTCACATTACAAATGAAACTTCTTGAATATTGGGGGTAAGTTGCATGCGTGACCACAGCAGGAAATGTTTTGGGATCAAGAGAGGGGGTGATGTTCATGCTGATTGGAGGGTGTGAAACATGAGACCTTAAAGCAGGAGAGCTAACAAAAGGGGGAAATGTCATTGTATGTGAAAAAAAAACAACTTTCAAAACGCCAGTTTGCCTTTATTTCTTTTTTTCTGTTGCTCTCTCCAACACTGCCAAGGCATTCTTTTATACACAAAGTCTAGAAATTTAAGGTGAAAAAATAGTTTCATGGGAACATGGAATTCTTTATTCCCTTAAGAGAACATATCATCATCTGAACAAAGATATACTTTTCTCTAAAATTTAGTCTTTGTTCACAATCTCCAGGGATAGGATTTCTCGCATGTGCAGCGAGTTTAAGCAAAGTTAAGTTTGTGAACATGGTTAAAGTCTTGAAATCTGACACCTACAATTATTGGTTCGAAGCAGGATTTTCATTTGCTTAACTAATGCTGTAGACTCTGGAAATGATGCACATTTCTTTTTATCATTTGGACTTACACAAAATCTTTTTAACCTAGTAGGCATCCTTCCTTTCCCTTCAGTAAGCCCTCCTCTTCAGGTAAGAAGTGCTAATGGTGCCATCCTTAGTAACATGAACATAAGGGATTCTAGGATATAAAAGGTTAATTTGTCCAGGAAAAATACTGAAAATTATAACAATTCTGAGCTAGCAACACATTTACATGATTGTATGTGCCATACTGTAATAGTACTTATATTCTTTAGTTACGAAAAATACAAATGAGCAGCAGCCTGCATTCATTAGTGTTCACATGTATGTGCAATAGCATGTGAAAATGTGTGTGCAAATCATAGACAGTAAAAAAATAGGATGCACGTCTCAGTGTGTGAGTGTGTATATGTTTTAAGAGTAATTTTGTGTGTGAGTGACAGAGAGTCTGTGTGTGTGTATTTGTATGAAAATGTGTGGGAGCGAGGGAGAAGGTGTGTATTTGAGAATCTCCGCATGCATCTATGTGTCTGAATGGGCATGGTGGAGTGTGTGAGAAAGTGTTTGTGTGTGCATTTGTGAGTAGTATCTTCATTACCCCTGCCAAGGAGGATATGTTTTTGACGGAGTTTGTTTCTGTTTGTTAGCAATATTAAACAAAATGTACTGGGCAGATTTTGCTGAAATTTTCAGGAGATGTTGGTTATGGCCCAACTTAAAAGTGATTTGATTTTGGTGGTGATCTGGAAAACTAATTAGCGATTTAACCAATAACCAATTATCATTTTTGCTCAAGAACGGTCTAACTAATAATGATATCAACATGATCCCGGTGTTAGGTGTGGGTTTTCAGGGTCAAGGAATCATATTATGATGGTAAATTTATCATGGAACTATTGCTTATAGATGTCACAGCAACACGTGAGCTACCTTGGTGGAGGTCTGCGCTCTCTGAGTGCTTTCTAGTTATAATTAGGGATGAACAATATTATCTGTATGATAAAGGTATGGGTCGATATCAGTCTATAACAATAAATGTCGTTATCAGTCCAATATTGAAATTTTTGCCAATATATCAGCTGTAGATATCGGCCATGTACCTACTGGACCATGTACCTACCTCACTGTTTCATTAATTTACAACTGCACCTTACACAAGTAGACTGCCACATTTAAAAAACCAAGTCCATTTTTGTAAAGTAAAGAGAGTGCTCTTGATCAAAAATATCAGTACCAGTATCTGTGATACAGTTCAGAAATAATAGCATATCGGATATCGGCAAAAATCCAATATCATGCCTCTTTCAATCGTGGCTGACAGTGCAGGTCATGCAGTGTCACCACCACAAGAGCATACAATGCAGTTGTGATACTGAAATTAAAAATTCTTCAGCCTTATCCACAAAGTAAAATTTTATCCAAGCACCTGTTGTTTTGATTGAGAATACTACTCAGTGCTCTTTCCTAGCTGACATTCTCTGATGACATTGAGCAGATGAAACAGCCAAACCTGATTTTACCCTGGCATCAATACAACTCATAAGAAACATGATCACTGATCAATTTATGATGTCATCTGGTTTATGATCGTTGAAATAATCTGACGTCTTCTTAGGGCTCAGATGTTTCCTGTCGACTTACACCAGACATTAGTATTCACAAAAGGTTTCATGCTGGGGATTTCATATGCCAAAGGTATGTGTTTAATCCATAGGAAGGATCTCTTAACTAAAACAGATTAAAAACACCCACCTGATCTGAACTGCACATGCAAAGTTCTCCCGAACAGCGTGGCTCCATTCAGAAGCTGCATAGCATACGGCACAGACACTTCATGTTTATACAAGGCGAAACCAAAAGTTTTCTGTTTCCCATCTGGGTCTTTGGGGATTTTGGTCCTGATGAGAGGTCCTGCCTGCAACAATTTGTCAAATGTAAGCGCACACAATAACCAGCCTGGGATACTGCTGACTAGCATTAGCAGATGAGGCGTTAAGACAAGTCTGAAAAAATTCCACAGTTAGCGCATCAAACACATTTATAAATATGTTTGAGAAAGTTACACGTTTTGCAAAGGCAGTAAACAGGCACTTCCTTAGCGCTTCTATCTTTGATGCGCTTCGATTACTTAGCATCGACGCTAACGTGTTGTGCTACCTTTGTACTTAGCATTGGCTAGCCATGTCTAACATTCGTGACACAATCCTTACCTGTAAAAACAGCTCGAACAAAAGCTCCTCCGTCACCTTTGAATCTAAATTTCTAATGAAGAGCGTCCGATCAGCTTCGTCTTCTATCCCCATCGTATGGCAGCAGTTGTTGATACTTTAAAACGGCGGCTATGCTAACGCTTGACGCACAGGTGCTCAGCTAAATACAAACGGGAGGCCTCAGCTGCCGTAAAGCGGAACGCCGTCATACATTAGCTGTTGTTGCCAACACCGACTAGGTTACGACATTGAAGGCATGCTTATGCTTTATCAAACCTGTTCTCCGAGAAAAAAAATGTTTTGCTTCACGAAAGACTGGCATCGCTAGATATGAACTGGTTAACATGTGTCTCAAAGTGTCCGGCTGGTGGGGCATTTCTGTGGCAGAGTAAATCGAAACTCACTTTCACTTAGGTGCGAACTTTTTTGGACTACGCTATTGTTTGTTAACATTCTGTTTAGTTATCAGTACAACAGCAGCTTCCTAGAAAAACTCATTGATGATACAGCCTGTGAACATGGTCCTAGGACTTCAAGCTGGGTATACATTTAACATTGTTTGCTTAACCCATAGCAAAAAGAAGTGTACTTTTAGTTTTATTAAGTATGCTTAAGTTTAAGTAAGTAGCCTATAGCAAGTATACTATGGACCATGTACTTGTAGTGTACCAGAAAGTATAGTAATTTAATACTTCTTCGGACTAAATTGCAACATTTTTCAGTTTATAAAAGTATACTTTAACTATACTTTACAAGGTCATTTTAGGGTTTCCAAAAGCACACTTTAAAGTATACAAGTATACTTATCTATATACTACAACTGTACTAGGTACTTACTTCCAGTCCACAGTTTAGTTTATTAAAGGATACGACAAGTACACTCTATACTGAGATTATGGGCTGTATACTTCCACATTTTAGTTTATTGAAGTATAGCTACTTTCGGTATACTTTTATGAACTCAAAAATAATGTTTTATTAGTTTACTTGTTGTTATACTTAGTATATTAATTATACACTTGAAATATACTTAAAGTATTCTTAAAGTTAACTTATAGACTGCAACGTATTAAAAAAAATGTTCAAATCAAATTCCGAGAGGGGTCTGGCTGCAGACCTGCACTGTCAGGACCCTGTGTTGCAGACCTGCACTGTTAGGACCCGCTCCACTGAGAGGACCGGAAGTGACGTTTTTTTCTCATGCAGTGCTGTGAGTTTTTGTCGTAAAGAGTGAATGTGGAGAGAAGGTGAGTCAAAGTCGAGACTACTGTTCGTCATTTTTGAAGCAACAGAAGAAGTCTTTATTCAATAGAACATTGCGTTTACCACTATATATTTACCTGTAACCTTATAAAGAAATGACTTTTGGACCTTTGGGTGTTTTTTAGCGCTGTTATTGTAGTTAATAGTAATATGGCTATTGCTAAGTAGGCTAACTTTGGGATTAGCCGTGGGTGTATCTATGAGAAAAGCTTGACATGAGAAGGCTTTAAATGTCGTTGGCATTCTGATATGTATGAAAACACCCAAAATGATCACTGTATGATCATTGACTACTTGATTAGTATCAGCAAATTAAGCGCTGTTATCGTATACATAAACAATAAACATTTGTTTGCAGCCAAAATGGAGACCCCTGACATTCTACAAATGGACAGTAAACAAACTGAGGAGGCTGCACAGGAAATAGCAAAGCTGTTTGTCGACATCATGGATCCACATGAAGAAGAAAGCAAAGAATCCATTTAGGAGTCTTTTAAGTTTATCTTTTATAATACTGAAGATATGTGGATGTTCTGTGAGGAGATAATGGACAATAGAGGGTACTTGGCGTACTGTGAATACAAAGAGGAGAAAAAAAAAAGACATCTTTGAAAGTTTGCTTTGTGTCAACTCTGTTTTCTCCTGTAGCAGAGAATATTGGCTGTCTGGCTCATGTAACTTGGTACTCAGATATTCACTTTGAATAGACAAAGCGAAATTAATTTTAAATCATCATCCCTCACACCCTCCTGGGAAATACAGGTGGTCCGACAGCCCAGGTAAGAAAATAGCAGTAAAGAAAGCAATGTTAAGTAATTATTATATGAATTATGATAAGGTGTAACAATTGCACACACAAGGTATGCCCGTGTTAAAGATTTGTGTAAACCAATCTTCCCGTGCATGCGTGGGTTCTCTCCGGGCACTCCAGCTTCCTCCCACTGACCAAAAAACATGCTCATTAGGTAGATTGGTAACTCTAAATTGCCCTTAGGTATGAGTGTGAGCATGAATGGTTGTCTGTCTCTCTTTGTGACCCTGGAATTGACTGGTGACCAATTCAGGGTGTAACCAACCTCTCGTCCAATGACAGCTGGGATAGGCTCTAGCCCCCCCGCGACCCCGAAAGGGATGAGTGGTATAGAAAATGAATAAATGAATATATATATATATATATATATATATATATATATATATGTATATATATATATATATATATATATATATATATATATATATATGTATATGTATATATATATATATATATTTATATATATGTATATATATATATATATATATATATATATATATATATATATATATATATATGTATATGTCATGTTTTATTACCCCTCTGTGCATTTACACAGAGAAAAGACTGGGGTAGGTGTGGGGCATAACTAAACACATCTAAATGAAAACCGTTGGAAACATTTGTGAAACCAAATGAAAATAAAAAGAAGTTCAATAACAAAGTCCTTTCAACTGACAGGTCAGGCAATAATAAATTGTGTAGTCTGACCTCTGCATAGTATTGATTTCCGTTTTAATAAAATTTCAGTATGCATAAATATTGCTACATTGCCTGCAAGCTGGATACCAGGGCACCCCTCTGGAGCCAGGTCAGGGGGAATCAACAAAGGATATCTTGTGGTCAGGTTACCCTCCATAAGACTCAGTCAGGTTCAAATCTAACAGGTTACATAGAGCAGCTACCCTGTTGGCTAACACGCTATAGGGATAGCCATAAGGGTTGAGTGACATGTATGCAGTAGCATGAGGCGGAAGTGGTTCAGACATCTAAGGCTACATCCAAATGAAGGGAAAAAATGTAGCTTTTTTTGTGCGTTTTGTCTGTCTGGCTGTGTGTAAATGATTATAGATCACTGAAAAAACATCTTTTGAAAAACTCCTGTAAAGGTGAAGAATTTTAAAAAACTCTGTTTTGGGTATCTCTGCGTGTTCTGGGAAACAGTGTTTTGGGCTTAAAATACCACACTCTGTGCCAACCTCACTTTGGGTTGATGTCACACTATGCAACATTATCGTTGTTTACAAGTGTTGCAGTGAACATTTCTAAACAATTTTTTTTCCTTGTGTTGCTGACTGGACTATTTACAAGCCAACACATACTATTTGTGCTCCCTCATGCTTGATGCTGCTTTAAAAACACTCCATGATACAAATGCTGATGCTTCGAATGTGCCTGACTTGTGCTGTTTGCACTGTCTTAAAAATCAGATCTGAGTGGAAAAAAGATTCAGGTTTGTTGGCTGTGTGAAAGCAGCTATGCCTTCATTAGGAGTTTCATGATGAAAAGCACAAAACTGACTTTGGGCCCACCATATGGCTAATTATTTACTTATTTCACCAGAGTTTACATCTTTTCTTTTTTTCTTTACTGCGTTCGTTTCTTCTTATGACTTGGTCAGTGGTTTGAGCCCCTGAAATCAGGAGTGCTGGCCTTGTGGAGATCAAGTGAGTTGATTAAGAGTTTTTACTTCAGCTTTAATTAGATGAGCCTCTGTTTTTGTCCTCCAGTGATTAGATTAATTCAAACTAATGATTCTCATGCAAACATTGTCAAAGGCTCTGTCCTGTTCAGCCTCAAAAAACAGGAACTGGCATGCAGGCTGCTTTTGCCTTTCTGCTATTCAGTTTAATGAAGTTCAAAGTGGACCACACTGCCATTAAAGAAAAATCCACACCTTAAAATCTGTATGACATATTTATTCCATGCAAGGTGCCATTTCCATAACTCATATTACTCACGTGGCAATAAACGCTGCAATTTAACACCAAAATCTTGGCTGCCATCATGTCTTGCGGGACCTTTGCTGTTGCGTGTGGTTGTTAACACTTGACGTATTGGATCTACGGGCGCTTTCCCACAAAAAGCTTATGATTTAAAATGGCGCAAGGTTGCAGTAAAAACCTCAAACCATAAAATCACACCTGTGCACTATACTATTTGATGACTGAGGCCCTTGAATCTATTTTGGGTCCCTACATTGCCATTACCCCATACATCTCCCTCGTGTATTTCCTCCCCGTCTTTATAACCGTTGGGAGGCTTTCAGGAGAGCACTAAAGTGTGGTACCAAAGGACAACGTATGCAGTGTGGAAATTGGAAAAAAGGAGGGAGAAAATTGGAAGACAAAACAAGAAGACCTGCTGAATCATTACTGCATTACTGCACATTGAAACTGAGTGAATACAGTACCATGCTTTGGGTTTTCAGTTATATGGCTGTTTTAACATGAACATTTGTGGAAAAAAATGTACCTCTTTACACAACAATATCACCTGTCAATCATAGTTAGTACTTAACTATTAACTATCAAGTTTTTGCTGGGAACAAACAACCAATTTCCATTTTTTTTTTGAGTTTCCTTTTTTTCTCTCCATAAAACAGTTATCGGTCACCTTCCATGTTGTTGATTGGGTTTTATAAACTTTCAGCCAAACTGAAGTACAAAAACTGAGTTATAATCATGACAACACAAGTTGTTCAGTAGTAGTGTTTTTTTTTCATCTCATGAAAAGTAGCAGTTTTGAAGATAGGAGGTTTGTCCCTGACAGCAACAATGCTGCAATTCCAGTGGGTAAAATTTCCAGTGCACTTAACTACAAGGACCTTTATTTATCTTTCTAAACCAAATGCAACTGATGTTCCATTAACTGCATTGACTGTATGTACTAAGCTCTGTCTAGCATACTAAGCAAAGCTAATTAATATCATCATTCATGTCCAGTTACCTCCAGTTTACATTAGCGAACAGTAATTAATATGTTAAGATAAACTTTAGGTTAATGGCTACACACTGCAGAATACAGGGATGTAGAGTTTAGGTACCAACAAGCTCTGAGCAATGACTAATAAACAGCCAGTATACTACTAATTGGCATGCTAATGAGGAAGTTAATGTGAGAAATATGACCTTAAAACAAAGTGTGGCCATGTTTGTTTGTTGTTTGTTTGAGTTTTTCATTGTTGTTTCCTGGAGGGGGCTAAATGTCAGTGATACATTCATTATTTAATATTGAGCCACAAATGATCAATTATTTTTAAGGATAAAGATTAAGAGGATTATTATATCAGTGATTGGTTTGGATCACTTTCACTAAGGTTGATGCATGACTTGTTTTTATTTTGGATTAAGAAACATAGTTTTGATTCATTCACATCTTCCAGTAAAACAAAACAAAGGTCAACTGTATAATAAATTAATCAAGAAGTCTGAGATAATTAACATGTCTTTTTTTCTTTGCCTTGGCTTTGAAGTTTAATAAGCATTATTGATTTATGTAAAAGGGGCAAGAATTAACACGTTTGAATTTTGTCCCACTTCTATTAGGATATGTCAACCTAGTCAATCTTTTGAATATTATGTATTCTTTTCATAGATGTATTATTGTTGCCCTTTGTTTCTCCCAATCTTGTAGATTTGTTTTAAGTAAATATTTGAATTCATGCACTGCAGCTGCAGTCCTGCTGAAGAGCCTAAAAGGAGTCAGTAGATGGCAGCATTGATCCAAAGAGTCCACATCTGCCAGTGTTATTTTAGTGAGGTCTTTGCCTCTGTGGGGATGTCAGATGGTTGCTATGCACAGTGTAAGGGGGGAAAAAATTGGTGAATATAAATGACTTGTCTTTTTTTAATGTAGAAAAGGGAATTGGGCCTGATTATCACAGAAATATCCTCTTTTCATGTTTCCCCTTTATCCTGTAGCCCACTCCCAGGGTTGTCATGATATTTAAGGGTTTTAAGTGGCTTGTTAAAATGTGACATTGTTGTGCTGTTTATGCTAAGAGTGGTGAATGAAAAATAGAAGATTTGTTCAAATTCACACTATTCCCATTTGTACAAGTGCTTAGATATTCAATGATACCCCTTCTCTTATCCATGCCATATCCGATCATACAGCATGTTTACAAGTTTGAGTCAACAAAGATTGTGATTCATATTCTTGAAATATCAAATTGAATAAACAGGAGTAAAATTAAATGTTGATTACACCAAAACAAAATAGTTAATGAAATCTTTTAGCATGATACTGGACTGCAAAAAAATGTGCTGAAAATCCCATGTGATATTCTGTCAAAGGAAAAACAAGAAACATCTTGGACAACCAAACTCTATAAACTTATATTTTTTACTGGTTTTCCTCCTCAAGTACTAGTCTGGGATAACTCCCACAGGACTAAGTTTACATTATTTTCTATAACCATTATAAATACAACAAAAAGAGGAATACGGACTGTAAACAAAAGGAGATACAACAAACAAAGTCCCTGTTTCTAAAATCGTGGTTTGGGATTTATGGATATGGAAGACACATCACAAATAATGTAAAAAATACAAGAGGTAAATTACTTCCAACACACATCCAAGAAATATCTCTTTACAAACTGCAAAGGTGGTTGCAATTTACTGGAAAACCTTAACTTTAAGAAGCTGTTAGCTCAAATAACAATAGCTACATTTACATATGCTATTGTTCTGTAATCTGGTTGAAATCATTCCAATTGGGATATCCAAATTTCCCATTTACATGCACACATTTGAATCATGGCATGTGGGTACTTGCATTAAACATTTCCTCAGAATATAAGTATTTTAGACATGTGCAGAGCTGTTCCTATGATCTGTTTTCACAGCCACTCATCATACACTTGCTTGATGGAGGGGGCATAAGCCAGAAGTGGAGAGTCACGTCAGATTAAATGGTATCAGCAGTGCAACACAGCAAAGCAGAGCACAGCACAGTTTATCTTGCAGTGCATCCAGATCCACCTGTTATGCATCATAATTATCCATATCCATCTTGAAAAGCTATAAAGCTGGAACAATTGAGCTTGGTCAGCAGAGGCATTGACCGATATGCATTCTTTGAAGAGAAAGAGACAGGAGCTAAGAGCATGACAACATGCCTGTAAACAATGGCTGCTTGTAGAGAGAACTATATAGTAGCAGTTTTATTACAATTGGACAAAATTTCTTCATTATATAATATACAGAGGAAAATGTTTATCTGTGGACAATATATTTAATATTTTGCAAGAGCTTGATTTATGAACTTGATTGCATTATGTGCTGCAGTTCTTGTCAGTAGTGCTAATTTGCTCATAATGGATATTATTGACAGAATAATCGCCAAATCACTTTCTGGATCGGTTTTTGAAAGGTTCTGCTTTCCCCAAAACACATTCAATGGGCTGTTGCCCTGATGGACTTGTGAAATGTATCGTGTCATATATATTGAACTGTCTGTTTGTTGTCAGGATACAACACAGTAAACATAGAGCAACAATGGAATTCATCTAGCAGTTTGTGATTGCTCATCTTAGCATGTGGCTGTTTGACAAATCAAGCTTGAGAGAAGACTGAAGGCTGCAAGAAAGAATACAGCTACAAAATAGAAGAACGTTTGGCAAATTATACTTGGGACCTCAGATGAGTAAATGTTGACTGTTTAGACCATTCAGCAGACTACATTTAGTTTCATCCTTCGGGTTTGGACTGGCATGTTTATTACTCAGACAGAAAGGTTCCAAAAAGGTTCCAGTTGGGACATACAGATTGCTTATGAGGAACTTTTCCTGGTATTTGACCTGGAAAGCACTATTACATGGCAAACTGGAAATAATTGCTTGATGGAAATGCATCATGCAAGCACGTGTGATGCTACTGTTGTTCAAGGTTTACTTTATTGCTGTTTGTGTTTATTTGATCACTTTTTAATTATGTTCAGATAACAATTGATAGTAAATCAATCAACCAGCCAATATAATAGCTTTTTAAAGATACATGCCAGGCTTATCTAAAATATAAATGTGTTTTACAACACATTCAGCTGATGTAGCTGAATGAGCTTTCCAATGACAGAATTGTCTGTCTTTAACTTTATTATCTTTGCTGATTTGAAGCAATCCTAGAGACCCCTTTAGAGCCAACAGCGATATTCACTTGCACACAAAAACACATCATGTCCTAGACTATGTCTCATTAGTATTAATGCAATTATCCCTGTTTTTGTGACTAGTTCAGATGCTTGAGCGTGAGACTTGGGTGCATTGTTGTAATTAGCAGAAGAGGAAGAAAACAATACAAAATGGGAGCAGTGCTCAAGGGCAAGATAGTAGCCAATAAGTGCACATGGAGGGTAGAAGTGACAGTACAGGACCTCAGAAATAGGCCACCACCAGCTAGCCTTGCTCTGGTCAGATCTTATGGTGGTTAGTGCTTTCACACAATGCTGCTGTAATGAGGTTATGTATATAGACACACACACATGCACTTAGGCCGCACTTCCAATTATGACCTCTGGCCTGAAGGGTTTGCTTGCCCTGTGAAGTGATTGACTGGTGGATAGACACATCCTTTTCCTTCAACCAACACCCACCATTGCTTAAGGCTCCAACCTATATACAATGCACCCTTCCACTGCCCTTCTCTCCTGTTCATTAATATTCATAATTCACGTGGAATGAAGTGATTCAGGATCATTAAATGCACATGAATATTTGTTAGATGAAAGTTTAATTAAGCCGTCCCTCTTTGGCAGCATGATGTCACAGCAAGGCTTCCCATTCAGTGCATCTTAGGAATGGCTTAATGGCCTGTGCCCTTATAAGTGCTCCTCAGTGCCTTTTCAGCAACAACCCCCTGCTTATACCCAATCTTATTTTACACCTCTTGCACAGCCACTGAACACACTCAAATGATATGGATGGGGGTTGAGTGGTTCCTATAGTTCTACTTTCAATATGGGGATCAATCGTACTTTATTCAGTAGAGCAGGAGAACCACTTTTGTATCGGAAGTCATCAATTATTCGGGACTTTGGACTGGCTCTCTGTTATACTGAAGAGGCATATACATACTGCGTGCTCCAAAAATGTTCTGTCCTATCAATACAATTTCCAATTGTTCCATTACCAGGGGTGAGGCGAGCACAAGATTGTAATTCTTAAGTAAAAGTACTCTAAAGTGCACATAAAACTCATGGTTTTTCACACATAAATGAAAAGTACTGCATTTAAGATGAACTCAATGTACCAAGCATTTTCTCCTTGTGCCGTATTGTAAAAAACTATATGGTTTATTCATTCTATAGTATTTAAAAAAAAAAAAAGTAATTCAGTTGAGACCTGACAGGAGAATTTAAATCCTACAAATGTGCAACCACATGGGGGCATCGTTGGGGCAATTAGAGCACAGCTTCAATATGGTGGTTTGGGGGTTTCTCCGATTTTTCATTAAAAGTTGTTATGCTATTTTAGGTATTATAAACATCTAATGTATGAAGTCTTTGTCCAGAAAGGGCCCTGTTGATGACTCTGGAATATTATTGCACTGAATTGCCTGTATGTTTCTGTTATTGCCAATGCTGTGGCTGTGGAGGAAGTAAGTGCTGACGGCAGATTTTTTGAGGGGCACCTAAAGTTTTCTCATTTTGTGACCAAGTGGCAACTTCCAGGACTCAAAGATAAGGCCAGTGCAGAAGTGACAAAAACTGCAGTTCCTCAAGTGTCCACTTGAGGCTGGCTGAAGGAAACCTGGAGTTTACATGATTGTGTGCAGAGAATAGACAGTTTTATGGCCTTAACAAACTTGTTTAACACCTGGTTCAACAAACTGCTTTGGCCTAAATATCTAGTTTATCTAAAGTCTGTCATTGCACTGGAGGTGTTTTTTTTTTTTTTTTTTTTTTAGGGATGTACAGTTTTGGATAGTCCAGGAGATGATTGACAGTGCTACAAGTCCACATGGAGGCATCATTGGTCAGACAGCCTTAAGTCTCTCGTCAACTCGGCCCCTCTGTCTGTCAGTAAGTCAACCCAAAGTTTGGTTGAGAAGGTGTGGACTGAATGCCTAAGTCCACAGATTGGCTCAACAACATTATATATTCAGTTTTGATGACTGCTTGAGTATGTTTACAGTTGCTGATGTTGCAGTCTCTGTGACAATTAGTAAATTCAGCTCAGTTTAGTGCCAGTTTTAATGGCTATGCATTCTCTCTACAGTCTATGCTTTGCACTTGGCTTGTCACCCTGCACCAATGGGCTTGAAATGCTATTGCAACAATGTCACAGTGGTAGTTCTGTTAAGGGGAGCCAGGGAAATCAGTTGTTTCAGGCACCCACTGGGACTGATCACAGTTGACAGCCAGAGCATCAGGACCTCTGTTAACCATAGAAGTGCTATCACATAGAAGAGGTTGTAAAACACACTTAAAGGACCTTTAAAAAAAAAAAAAAAAATTCTTGAAAGACATATGTAAATCTCCAAACTTAATTGTGAATGTAATCTTTACAATTGCTTCCTCTGCCAAGTGGGTTAGAAGGTTTGTATGTTTGTTAGGTTGTGAACAGGGAATATGAAACAATTATGTCCAAATTTTGATACAAATTTTCAGGTAATGTTTGTCTTGGTACAAGGAAGAAGTAATAAGATTTTGGTGGTAATAAGAACCAGCTTTTAAAGATTTGTTAACATTGCAGGAGAGGTCAGTTTTCCACATTTTTGCTAAAAACTCAATAACTTCAAAACTCATCTTGAAACATTTTCAGGGGATGTTGGTGATGACAAGGGAAAGGTGAAATAGATTTTGGTGGTGATCTGAATCTGAATGCAGATTCAGGATTTTTTTAAGGATTTGTTAACACCACAAAATGCGGCAGTTTGCCACATTTCCCAGTTCCCTGAAAATGTTGGAAATGCATTGGGAGAGGTTTGTGCTCTCTCTAATTGGTTTAGCCTTTTGTTTTATCAATTTTACTCAGTTGGGAGGCTATGTTATAAGTAATTTATAAATTATAAGTAGCAATGCAATGCATACTAAAGGCAACACATGAAAAGCACTGAATAAAAATCTACCCCAAAAGTCCAAGAACATGAAAATGCCACACAATCACAATAACATGAGAAAATTCAAATAACTTCCAACCCCTATCTGTTACTTCCTATGCCCCTTTACAAGGTGAAACAGATTCCTAGATTACAGCAAAGCTTTAAAGTGGATTGCAGCGGGAGAAATGCTTCTGTGCACACATTCAACTTTATATCAGAGTAAAGCATTTCTCATCCTCTCTTCTGCAGAATAATAATCATTTTCAATCAGTCATTTTCTCCAGGTTAGCTTCAAAGATTAAATGGAGGATTTCAGGGAAGTGTTCTGTCTGCACTTTGTAAGACATATCTGATGAAGGAACATTCTCACTCTCACTCTCACACACACATTGACACACACTATGACAAGGGCTCATCCCTGGCAGCACGCCACTCCATTTCAACACCCTCCCAACACAAATGGATGCAAAAAATCTTCGGAGGGTTGTCCGAGGCTCTTTGTTTCATTACAGTTTCTCACTCCTGTTGCAACATAGTTATCTTGTTATCTCAATATTGTTGCCGCATGTTGCCAATGCTTTGAAATGCTGTGACTTGTCCCCTGAGCTCCCCTCAAATGCACACATCAAGAAAAAGATTCATCCTGTTGCTACAGTGCTGCAGTTCTTAGTACCAGTATTTGAAAGAGGGGGAGGGGTGGGTGGGATGGGATGGGGGTTCTGGCATGGGCCCCACGCCACAAAAAGGACTGCGGCAGGGCATCCAAACCCTTTTACCTCTTCCATCGTTTAAGTCAGACAATAACCTGTGACTTGTAGATTCCTACTACAAAGAGGGTGTGACTAGAATTAACCTTAAGAATTTGATTAAGAGCCTCAAAAGGAGCATCTGTTGCCCTGAAATAACAAGGAACATACACAAATCCCTCCAACCCACTGCTCTCTTTATCTCTGCTCTGTGAACAGTTCCAGAGACTGAAGTGTCAGCACATTTCAGATGGCCAGGCTCACCCCTGATGCCTGCCTGTTGAGAAGCAGAATAATGTCCTTTGCCAAAGGTGCCATATGGAGGCTGTTTTATAGCCAGGGAAGAGAGGGGAAATTACTGTCCTATAGAGGAACACCAAGAAATGGATCCCCAAAGAATAAAGCTCTTGACATCACAAATGTCCACCCACCCTGGATATTTCATAGTCAACTCTCCTCCTCTTCAGTCCTCTGTAGTGCCGCTGCTTTTTAAGCCTCAAACACCTTCAGAGAAGATAATGAGCTCTGTCCAAAAGAGGCTGATTCTCCCTTTTCTTCCTCCCCTAGAAGTAAGCTTTTGCCTCTTCCCCACTTCATTATAATCAACAGTAGAGTGTCCCATATTCCAGCTGCTGCGGCTGAGCAGAACATGCCCTCAGAGACAGTCAATATTGCAGCTCATAACCTGTAACTCTGAGCTCAACCCCTCGAGGAAGAAAGTTTTCCCTTTGAAGATTCTCATCACTATGGTAATCAGCTGATCAGAGGATGTTATGCCAGCTCCTTTTGATGCAAATATTTACTCTAAATGCAAAAACTCAAGATTAGACTTTTCCCTATTTTTTGCACTGGAGAGCATGCTTGAGATATGACTGCCTTTTATGGCAGAGAAAATTGCACTCATAGGATGAGGGGCCCTGTGCATCATAATCTGTGATCTCAGAACCCCTCAGCAATCATCTATCATTGGCTGATAGGCACTTGTCATCTTTGTAAAGTGAGTGATGCTTTTTTTAGTGGGTGGAGCTTATAGAGGCAAAACATTAGGGTGGTGCAGGATGACGTGATTTTGTTGGCCAACCCAGAAGTTACCAATGCACTGGTTTCCCTCAACAAATATTAAGTTTTTATGGATTTTTCAATTATTTCAGAAGATAAGCTCTGTGATGAACAGGTTTAGAAAATGTTCATGTTTTTTCTTTCATGATACTCTGAACAAAGGAACACTACTTTCATAACTTTTGAAGCATATTGGCCAGAAACACAAATCTCATGCTTTTAACTCCTATTAAATTGCTTTTATTCTTGTTTTGTGTCCTGATCAAGTAAGTGCTCCGGGCTGTGTCAAATGTGTGTCCATCTTTTATTTTTATTTTTATTTTCTTTTTTTTTCTAGTCCAATCAAAAATTATGGTGTTTAATTCTCCTGGGAATACAGTTAACAACTTGTTTGTCGCTGTCTTTTCTAAGCAATAATGTTCAAAAATCTCAAGTGGGCCCTTTGTGGACATATTTTATGTTGTAGAAAAGACCTTCACCTCTTTGACCCAAAACCCTATTTTGGGTCTTAGCCTTGAAAAATTTCATGCCTATTATAACTGAATTATATCTCTGCAACTACAAGGTCCATTTGAGTATTGAAAGTCTATGAAGGGGACATTTGTGAGATTAATTCAGATATGTAAGTATAGTAATATACTGTAAGTCACTGAGTGTGTGAAATTGGCACACATCATAAATTACAGATTTCATTTTCCAATTAAAAAAATAAAAATACATTTTATAATAAGTATCTTCTAGGGATGATGCAGATGTGCCTTCAAAGATTTAGCAACCAAAGCAAAAGTATCTGAATTGACATTTAAGATTCTAGTTTATTGAGTAAGACTAAAATGACAGAAGTTTTACTACAGAGTTATTTTGAGGAATATGGCAAAAATTAGCTGAATTTGGCACTTTTTAAGCCCCATTATGCTGCCATCTGCTGGTGAAATAAAGAAATTTTGTTCAATAAATTTCAATTAAATGTCAGAACAGGGACTTATTATTTCTATAGACCATACTTATTTAATAATGCTTTAATTAATTTTTTCCTGTGTGTAGCACATGTCAGTATGTTGCTAGTTACAAACATGTTTGTTTATGAGGCCCAAACAGTCTTTGTTTTTTTGTTTGTTTGTTTGTTGTCATTTTTGTAGGTTGTTTATCTGCCTGGTGTTGAAGTTTGATTTACTAAAAATGGTTTAATGAGCCTGAAGTTGTGTTAGCTTTGTTTTATTTAATGTGCATTGGAAATAAGTTTGTGAAAGATTATGGTGCCAGCTATGATAGACATTTATCCAGAATGTGCAGCAACAGCCCAACTTGGCTCTGTAAGGACTCAAGAGGTTTTAAATATCTTTAGTTTTTGTCACCCATGGATTGTAACAAGAGAAGAGGCAGAAAATATTTTATTCTGAATGCTGTATTTATCTATTTTTATCCATTCATTTTGGGAATGGAGGCTGGTTTAAATGTTCCTGTTGCAATGAAACATGTATTGGATGTTTTCAGATCCACACCACACAGCTTCATTGTTGTTCTTTCAACTTATTATTTATATGATAGCACTGGAGTTATTGTTTAAAAAATACTGATGACAAGAACACATACCTACAGAGCCCCTAAGGTGCCACGGAGAAAAAAAAATATAAATCGTACGCACGAGATAGTAAAACGTGCGCACCATATATTAAAACGTGCGCACGAAATACTTATTTATGCGCACGTTTTAGCCAAAATATGCACACGAGATACTAAAACGTGCGCATGATATATTAAAACGTGCGCGCGAAATACTTATTCATGCGCACGAATTTAGCTAAAACGTGCCCTCGAAATACAGTTATTTACCACGTTTTGACTTGTCCTTGTCCTTGTCCACTACGGCTTCCCGTAGTGACGTCAGATGTTTACAGACACACACAATGGAGAGAAGTAAGCTAGTTAACTTTTACTTCCACCTTGGAATGTCAGACATTCTTGCTGCTCTTGCCATGAGAGACGGAATAATCCTAAGTCGGAGAACTTTGCTGCGCATACTATTATTCAGTCAGTGTCCTGACCTGGGATGCACAGGGGGGACTTGTTTGCTGCTACAGAGGCGAAGTTGTAGCTAACTTCGGGGCTAACTCCCTCCACCTTATTCAGTGGGTGGCAGCAAGACACGAGCTTTGCTTGAGTCTTGAAAGTTGTGCAACTTTTATTGAAGGTACTGATAAATAGCCTAAGGGACTGTACATACCCTGCTCTCCTACATTCACAGACACAGCTAACGTTGGCTGGTTACTGGGATGCTTCAACCGAGCCCGGCTGTCTTCTTCTTCTTCTTCTTCTTGGTTTTTACCGGCAGGTGACCACAAAATTATGGGGCATTACCGCCATCTACTGATGAGCCCGGCTGTCCGTTGCCCCTTGCTTGTATAATTAAATCGAGCGCACGTTTTAATATATCGTGCGCACGTTTTACTATCTCCTGTGCACGATTTTTTTTTTTTTTCTCCATGGCACCTTAGGGGCTCCGTACATACCTTACATTTTGTAGAACAAAAATTTTGAAGAGTAAAATATGCCAGATTTTTGTCTCTCAAAGATTTAAAGTGAAACAGTTTCCCCAAAATAATAATAGATACTTCAGAACCTTTACTTAATATGCAGTACTTAAGAAAATAACATTATTCCAGCCCACCACTGCTGCGAGTATTAGCTCGAATAAAATTCCACCAAGTTATTGTTTTCCACAAGGAGTGTTTTACCTGCATACACCAGGGCAGTCTATTGCATGATTGGTTAATTTGTCTCCAACAACAAATGGAAACCAAAACACTGCACATGCTTTAAATCATAACCACTGTGTAAGAGATGCTGCTGTAAATGGGGATCACATTGACTGTAAAAACAAACATACAGGCATGTGCAAAATTGTTGGTACCCTTCCGTTAAAGAAAGAAAACCCACAATGGTCACTGAAATAACTTGAAACTGACAAAAGTAAGAATGACAGTTGGTGCAATCTGATACTGATGTACCTTGACCTTGGAGTTCACCTCTAAAATCATTGGAAGTTGTTCTGGACTCTTTGATTACTATTCGTATTATCCGTCTCTTCAATTTGTCATCAATTTTCCTCTTGCAGCCACGTCCAGGGAGGTTGGCTACAGTCCTGTGGACCTTAAACTTCTGAATAATATGTGCAACTGTAGTCACAGGAACATCAAACTGCTTGGAGATGGTCGAATAGCCTTTACCTTTAACATGCTTGTCTAAAATTTTCTTTCTAATCTCCTGAGACAACTCTCTCCTTTGCTTTCTGTAGTCCATGTTCAGTGTGGTACACACCATGGTACCAAACAGCACAGTGACTACTTTTCACCCTTTAAATAGGCAGACTGACTGATTACAAGTTTGGAGACACCTGTGATGCTAATTACAGGACACAACTTAGTTTAACATGTCCCTATGGTCAAATCATTTTCAATCTTTTCTTGGGGTACCATCATTTTTGTCCAGGCCATTTCCATTATTTTGTTTTTTAAAATAATTCTGTTGAACCACAATTCAAAATCAATGTCTGATTTTCATTAGTTAATTTTTCCGTAATTTTTTTATGTATTATTACTTTTGTCAGTTTCAAGTTATTTCAGTGACCATTGTGGGTTTGTATTTCTTTAACACAAGGGTACCAACAGTTTTGCACACGTCTGTAGCTGTTGCTAATTAAATGCTATTCATGAAAGTGACATTCATCATTCCACTGACTGCTGGTGTCATTATAGTGTTTTGTGCACTATAGTTATAAAAGCAAAAATAAACCATCCAATAATTCATGCATGAATGGTACAAAGTCAAAAGGTTATTAAAACACCCAAGGCATAGGCTTTAATAGTTCCATGTGGTCAATGATGCAAAAGACATCACGTTAAATTAAGCCCAGTCTTTTTATGAAGAGACCGTCGAGGTGATTGTTCAGAGCAAAAAATGAATTTTCAGTGAAATGCTTATGGATAAAATTATTGCTTGCAATAAAGTCATGGACAACTTGAAGTAAACTGTAGTCCTATATTGGCACAGGACTGCAGGGCTAACCTTGAATTCACAGACAGCTCACTGGAGACCTCAAAATTGTTGTTCCTTTTTTTTTTTTTTTTTTTTTTTTTGTTCCTTACCCCAAGCCCTTTATCTTCACTGTCAGCGTAAAGCGCATTACTTCAAACCGATGCAGGAGCTGCTCCAGGCTTTTCTGTGTTCCTTTACCGCAAAAAGAAAAAAAAAGTTCAAGAGGAGTTTGACAGATCTAGAGAGATGGGACCATGTCAGATCCATTGAGGACTTTCCAGGGGTTTGGTTCTGTCATTGTCACAACTGATATTGTGGGTCCCGCTCTATCCTTAGCTTGTGGGATTCTCAGTACAAATCCTCAGCATTTGCCTTGACATTTAACTAATTCTTTATAATGTCAGTGAGTAGAAGAGGAGCTATGACACTACCACAAAATAAGATCAGAGTCAGATGTTTTGTGGATTCTACATGAACCCCTTTTCTTAAATGTCTCACACTGTTAATATTGTGGTGTACATAACCTGATGAGTTACACTCCAGTTTATCAGCCACATTGTGGGGTTTCACAGATGTTAGAGGTAAAATCAAAATAATGTGTTTGAAAGTGTGAAAAGTGCAAAATTAAGCAAAAAGCCCAGGTGAAAATCAACATGTTACTGTCACTTATTTCATTTTATTTATTTATTAATCTACATAAACACATTTGGACAATATGCTGCTCTCAAAGTCTGCCTTTTGTGCTGTATCCTAAGCATGTTCATGTGCTATTGCTAAATTCCCCTGGATACTTTGTTCTGTCTTCACTCCATTATGGCACCTGTGGTTTCTATTTAGTTGATGGGAGTGCTTCCACCAGATCTGCAGCGCTGTGTCCCTACTCCGTTTCAGCTCCATTATTTGCTGCTCTGTGCAGCAAATTTGCAGGACTTCTTTTTTTGCTGAACGCCAGGGCACTCAGTATCAATTAATCACAGAGTGATCGAGCCACATTGAAAGTCAAACTCAAAAACTAAATTAAACCTTCCTTTCCCAAGCAGTTTCTGGTCTTCTTTCGCATTTTTACTCACCGTGGTCTCATTTTTCTCTGCAATATGAAGTCCAGCACCTCTATAGATTCAGGACAACCATGGCTATAGGCTGATGTAACTCAATTATGTCTACATGCAGTGTAACAAAATTTACAAGCTACAAATCATGAGAAGAAAAGAAGAACGGACATTGAATTTTTCTGATTTTATTATTTAAAAAAATTAAAAGTAAGGAATTAGTGCACACAACACATTTTCAAGTACCCTCAAGCCTAAGGAACATATTAGGAAAAATAGTGGTGTTGGTACTACATTCAAAGAATCTACAAATTCTGAAACCTTGTTTGATGTTTGGAATTCCAGGCCGTTTTTTGCTTCTGTCACTTTTCACTCCCTATGGTCTCATTTTTTCTCTGCAATATGAAGTCCAGCAGCTCTATAGATTCAGGACAACCATGGCTATTGACTGATGAAACTCAATTATGTCTTTATGCAGTGTAACAAAATTTAAAAGCTAAAAATCATTTGAAAAAAGAAAAATTAACATAAAAAATTTCTGAATATTTATCAATATTTATTATATTATTAATATTAAATTAATTAATATTGATAATTTACAGTCTACACTGCAGAGGCAATCTGCAAAGCACTGTTTCCTTTATAAAAATGGCAGTTTGATGGGAAAAGTTTGCTCTGTAACAGGTCTTCAAGGCACTGACAGAAGGTGTCGCTGCTCAGCACTTATTAGTGCTGAACGGCTCTAAGCAGGAATTTGACGCCTGCAAGACACTGCTGTGGGACGAAAATTCAAGGATTTTTTGAACAGCGAATTCAGGAAGTATGTGAATCATTCAGGTCTTGTTGAATGCATTAAGAAGCATAGATTTTTTGGTTTTTTTACAGAATTTAGCCAGAGCAAAGGGTTAATTTTCTGCAAATTTTCAAAGTAGGCATGAGAATTAAAGTGATGTTGATGAAATCTCATGAGATTCGCCCATATTTTCCCGGCTGTTTTGATATGTTGCTGACATTACTTGTGATACATTCACCCTCGGAAACTTGATAATCTAAAGATTACACCAGTGTTTGGACAAATGGTTTGTAAATGCCAGTTATTTAGAAATAAGTGGTATTTTGATCCCGCCGGCGGAATCGGGTAAGTAAGGGTTTTAAACCATCCTTACTTTTTAGAAAAAAATATGAAATGCTTTTTCTGACACAGTTTTGTCTTACATCTGAAGGGTGTAGTTGTAATGCAAATAGATTAATGCAAATAGCCTAATTTACTCATAATTACTATGCCCACAATTACCATGGGCCCATAATTATCATGGACACTTCATGTCTCTCAGCTCTGAAAGCAGAGTCAGGGGGTTTGTTACATAGTGGGGCAAGGAACCGAGCCATGACACGACAATGACACAATGGACACAGACCCGGTGGAAATCTTAGGTTACTTAGCAGTCAAATTTACAGTCCTACCTGCGAGTATGGACTTTGGAGTTAAAGCACAAAAAAGTCTTGCTTTGCCTGGTAAACCCCAAATTACTTGGACCATAGATTTTGAACATCAATATCAAAAGACAGTTATGTACAAATGTATGTACAAGAACACACACAAGTTAATTAAGAAGTTAATTTGAAACTTTATGAGAAAGGAAAGTTAAAACTACTTGTATATGTATAGGTGATTTCCATTATGCTACTATAACTTTTTTGGTTATTTATGAGACCAACAGACTTTAGATCACTGAATATTATTAAGTATCTGTTTTAAGTTAAAATTATGATTTCATGGCCTCAAGGCAACCCTCAAGGCACACACTCCGACACCACAAGGATGAGGACAGATGTCACAGAGTCAGACAGAACATTGAAGAAATTATGCCACTAATCTTTTGAAAGTCCCCTTTTTAGATCTGGTCTGCACTTTTGGATGCATTGCATAGCTAAGTATAAATATATATATTCTTTGTAACAGAACTACAAAGTGTTGTCACATAGTTATTCGTGAAATTAAAACTTGTGAAACACACTACTTTGCAAGAGACTTGAGTCATGTTTGAAATCAATCTTTAAAGACTGACTGTGCCGTCTAGTCAAACTGATGAACTGTAATTAGGATACAACTGTATAAATGGATAAATATAGTATTTAGGTAATAACTGTGTGTGCTTTTCTAATATTTTATAAACAAAAACGATTAATGAATGCTGGCTTACCTTGTTTGTATCATTTTATTCTCAATATTGCCATTATAACACCACAATGTCAAGGCCTAAGTAAAACATTAAATAGGCCTGAAGGCACTGAATAGGATCTCCATAAAAGCTTGTTCTAATGACTCAGAAAAATAAAGCTCAAATAGCTATTTTGAATTTCCAAGTTCTCACAACCCATTTTTTTTCAGTCTTACAGTGTAGTGTTACACAGAGAGTGACTGAGATAGGGCAGTCCTGTGATGGGCCTCTGTGCTTCCCATTTTCCATCACTGCACTAATGCATGCAACAATGCATCAGTTGGCTCCCCCTCTAGATTAAAGCAAAGGACCAGGGATCTTCCAAAAATAGCTCTTGTATCAACAGTCCCACCAGCTGCTTCATACTCCACCCAGGGACATCATATTCCATCAATCTTTCAACCATTTATTGACGGGACGTCCACATAAATTTGTCTGACGGGCGTTGGAACTCTGTGAAATATTAATTCCATATTCCCTGTCTGGTGTTCTGGGGGAAGTGCTGTCCCTCTGGCAACAGAAAGCAGAGGTTCATACATTAACCAGAGGATAATTTTGATGGAAAACTGAACAGGGAGAAATATATTGACAGCACTGGCCTATATTTGTGCAGTGTAGAGTGAGGACAAATTTCAAGAACGTCACATTGTAGTATGCTCTACAGTATAACAGGGGTGGAGAGAAAGTAAATTTAACAATCATAAAATCCCTGCAACAAAAAGATTATGGTGCTAGGAGGCTCCTCATCAAGGGAGTCCCCATCAAGCTGCTTATGTAACTTCAGCCCAAGCTTTTAAAGAATGCACATCTCTTCTATTCATTTTTAAGCTTCTAAGGGATCAAATTTACCTTTCAGAACAATCCACAGTGGAAATCGGCATACCAAGTTGCACAAGTTGCCCCTTGTGCGTGGTCCTCTTAATATACATTATAACCACATTTTCTGTGAGGAAGTGCATCAAAACAAATTTGATTGCCTCTTACTCAAAGAACAGCCAATACACCATCTCAGTGACTCTGACTCCCAAGGTCCTGGCTAACAGAGTCCACTTTTGTTAAGTTTTTGTATTATTATTTATTTATTTCATTATTCATTTTGTTATTTATAAACTTAAACACAAACAGAAAATGCAATTTCATGGACACAAACCTTGCACACCATGTTTGATGTTCTTTTTTTTCGTACGTGAAAAAAAATATAATGGCGCAGCCATTATATCTCAGTCCATCCACTCCATACAGAGACATGTAGGTGCATCTCACTCTTGCTAAGTGCTAAAACAAAAACAAAAAAAAACTCCTTGGAGAGAGAGAAGGTGTCTCACCTTATGTAGCTGTAGGCATGGGATGGGAACAAAATAGCCACAAACTAAAACTAGCAGTGCCTTCTTGACAGCTCTTCTCCTTCATTTGGTCATAAACTTGCTTTAAAGGTAGGGGCAGCAGGAGCAGCAGATAGGTGGACAAGTGGGCAGGCAATTTGTTGACTTACAAAGGTGAGCAAGGAGTTAAACCATAGGTGATTGTATCAGTAACTACAGGCATTGATTTTTATGGGTTGGTCATGTATTTTGATTGATCAGGCATTTTTAATAAATCTTGGCCAGTAATGAATGAGACACCTATACTATTTACCAGATAAACCTGTGTTGTTTTTGATTGACATTAAAAATTCAGAAATGGTAACAAATGAAGGGTTCTCTGTCAGCCACAAGACTGACCTTCATTAGTTATTTCAATAATGGCTAACAAGTGTGTTCAGTCCACACTTGTTAGCCATTCTGGATGAAACCACCATAATCACCTTTGTTATGACATGCTGTGGTACTAGCTGAAGCTTATTGACCTTTTGCACAAATCTGTTCCATCCTACCTGGATGACAAGAGAGACTTGTCTATGCTAAAGTACTATCGCCCTGTGGTTATTTGTAATCCACATTTTCAACCATGGTTATGGCCTGCTGTGCAGTGGGACCTACCAAAACCTTTAAATGTCTGTATAGGACACCTGCTTAAATATTTAGGGGGCAAAAAATGTTGCATGTTCCACAACAACATTTCATTAGCAATAGAGTCACTGGATACGCAAAAGCTAATGCTAGAAGACAAGGGTGTCATAGTTGAAATAATGACCCTGTTTACCGGTGATTTTTGAGTAAAATATCCTGTCATAACCAAAGACTGTAGAAAATATTAGGCAAAGTAAGGGTGATGTCGGCCATTGGATTACTGAAGGAGGCTTTAAAAAGCCACTCTGTGCAGCTGCCATTTAAAAATGCTGTCTCAAGCAGCCTTTGCTTCAGACAATTCACAGACACAGAGGCTGAGTTGAGGCAGGACTGAAGGCTCCCTAGCAACACCTTGTGGGCCTTAGTTATGTCATTCCTGCTCCTGGCTATGCATAACCCTGAGCCCTTACTCCCCTCAAAACAGGACAGATATAAAACAATTCTACCAATGTACAGTGTTCAGACTACAAATTAGTGACAGTTCACTTTTTTTGAACTAGGCTGTAAATGTGGTCATCTCCGCTGCAAAAACTGGTTGTATACAAGGCAGTGTGTTTGTGACATCCGCTGTTGCTGCAGACAGTGGGCACTTGAGGACCTGCAGTTTTTGGCATATTGCATTTGGGTAATATTTTTCAACACTGGGGGTTTTCAAAAAAAAAAAAAAAAACTCGGTTATGTTCATGTAATTTTCATTTATTACATCTCTGACAAAAAGACTCAACATTGATATTACTGAATGCAAAGAGGCATCAGGATTGATTTAAAATAACAACAACAGCAACAACAACAATAATAATAACAACTGATAATAATAATAATAATAATAATAATAATAACAATAATAATAATAATAACAATCATAATAATAAAGGGGGGGGGGGGGTTTAATAAAAAACCTGCCCTGCTTAGAGTTTTGCATCTCATGGCATTATTTCCACATAAGAGTTCATAAAGGCCAATGAGTCAAGAACAACTACATCCCTAATATACTGTTGCCTCCCCATATGTCTCCATGCCTACCACATCTAACACTAGATGACCGTAACCCAAATGTGCCTCCCATAGCATTATTATATCAGTATACAGTCATCCACAAATTTAGGACTACTACTTGGTACCTAAATGCCTATGTTTATGCAAAATTGTAATCAAAACCCTGCAACTTCACCTTGTGTACACTCAGCTACTCGTCTCAAACAAACTAATGTAAGTTTATGTTGAGCAAAACATCCAAGAGAGTCATTATCTCCTAACTGTGGCTGAAGTACAGGGTGTTTAAAAAGGAACACATTTGCATTCCCATACTTTGTTTTCTTCAAAGTGACAATGATGCAGTCACACTTCGACAAGGCACCAAGGTTACTCCTTGGTTTAGTGCTTTCTATTTAAAATCTGTCACAAAGTAAATAAATTATGCACATCAATTCATGCAGCCAGTACAAGAATAATGCTGTTGGGTGTAATTATAGCAGTGGATATAGATGGAAATCGGAAGGGTGATGGCAGTGTTCCATAAATCATAGCAGTATATCCTACAGTCTTGCATGTGGCTCTAATAGCAACACATGCCTTTGCTTTATAGCAGTGCATCCAGTTTGGGAGCACATCAGAGTGCAGGGGAATATCTAAACAGTAGATTTATTGTTTTCTTTATTAGGCTTTACAAAGAGAGTGGGCAAAGTCATAAACTGGAGCATAAACGTAAATCAACTATCTGTCAGGTAGTGGAGGGGGAAAATATCTCTGACTGGAAAAGATTGATATTTAAATTCAGCCGACCCAGGTGTAGAGAGTTGAGTGAGGTGATTTTAATGATAAAGGGCTAATCCCAAACCAATTATTTATTCATCAGCTGGGTCAGGAAAGTGTCAGGCCTGTTTGAGGGAAGCTACGGTGCAGTTCAAGAATGACAATAGCAGAATAAGCAGTCCTTAGCTTGATGTATGACTTTATTAATGGGTGCCACCTGAAAGGAGGAAGGGTTGGCGCCGTCACTACTATGGTAGGAACACTTCTCCCTGCCGTCCTAACCTCTGCTCCCAGTGTTTTAATTCCATTATGATGCTGTGACAAGATAGGCAAGCTGTTTGGTTGGTCAGCAATCACTAACACTGAAATCAATACTCTATCTACTCCCCAGCAGCCCAGTCACTGAGATAGCAATGAGAGGATTACAACATTGCTTTGCAGAGAGAATACATCCTTTTTAATAATTATGAAAAGACCAATTTAAAAGCCATTAAAGCAAATGCACTGATTCTGAAGTGTACAGGGGCTTTCTCCTGTTTATTTTTACCCTATAAAATGGTTCAAATTTCCTTTGAAATAAATCAAAATACTTCTAATATAAGTACTTGGTAAACCTTTAATTGTGGTTTATGCATGAATTCACGTTGAAGTTTCAATTTTTTTCACATGTAGTTATAATGATATATCATATCAAATCACATGTATTGAGCCTGGCATAATCATGAGTCATGATTTCTAACAATGTTAATCACAGGTCATGTCTCCATATCCACAAACATAATGAAGTCATACACAAGAAACCTGACATCCTTATATGAACAACACTTGAAAATTCAGCAGATCAGTCCAATTTTATGTCCTGAGAATGAGCAACTGTGGTCTCCAAAGACACCAAAAATCTTTTTGCTAACTTTTTAACTTTGCTGTTGTTTTTGTGTCTTAGTCATTTGACTGCAGACTCATCTATAAAAAATAAGACCATAATTACTCATAACTTAAACACCTCAGTTAATGCATTTATTGATGTTAGAGGTCAAGCATGAGAAACCGTTATAACATGAACATAACAAATATTCCACCATAAATCACTTCTCATTTGTGGAACTTATACTCAAGCTTTACCACAAACTGTATACATGAAGAAACCTGGCAAAATTTGGCATGAAGGAATGTAACCAAATTGCCAATAAACACAATTCACTTAGACTAACTGTGTTAAAACTATTAAGGGCCTGATCTACTAAAATCCAAAATAACGGGTGCTAAATAGCGTGTGCAACCTAAAAAAATGTACATGCTATTAGTGGGCGTGTTGCTGGTGATCTATTATCACTGCGTGTGTAATTGATAACAGGCGCAAAAGTGGTGTGGACTGCCCTCTTTAAAGGAGGATTTTGCGCGTGCTACCAGCTGTCACCATGAAGAGCTTGGGAGAGCAGAGTGGCTGCAAATGAAAAATTAAGTTTGAAGCCATGGAGTTTGAGGCAAATGAACACACTTGCAGTAACCTGTTTTGTTGTCTGTTATTTTGACGGACAAGGTCGTTTTCCCTCATACCATATTTGGATCCGTTATTTTAAATTTTCCTTTTCTGAAAACAATCAAACATAATCTAAATGAAAGGATTCACGTTACACAGCTTCATCATCAATAACCTCTCATGTGAAGAGCAGTCTTATAGTTACGCGCACACAGACCGCGCTGGTACTCTTGCCTTTTACGCACTAACTTTTCACACTCTCTGCGCACTGACAGCTCCTTTAGAGTGTGATGCAGTCAGCTCTGAGTGACAAACAGAGTGATTCTGGCTATAAAGATTTTTTTTTTTTTTTTTTTTTTGCCATAGGTTAAATGACCTCCTCCACGATGTGTTAACAGCGCAAAACAGAGAAGGTTTACTTTAATCGTGCGTCTGCATAAGTATGATGGCACACTGAATTGTCCCTCTTTTTCCAGTCCATCATAATGACAGACAGCCTCCAAATCTTTCTGTAATTCATCAAAAAATTCAGTCAGTAATGGGAAATATTCCGTTAATGCGACTCCTGTCCACAATGACCGCAGCCCTCTGTTCGTAACAATGTGCATTTTTTGCACCTGCTTTTCAAACGTGCTAAATTTAGACGCAAAAACACAGCACGCAGGCAGTTGCGGGTTTGATAAATCACATTGCGGGTGCTAAATGATAACATTTGCATCTCCTCCTCCCAGTATTTTGCACATTTTGATCATCTGGATGTATTCTGCATATTCATGAAGGCAAACACGCGAAATGGTCTGTGCGTGCTATTTTGCTCATTTGACAGACGCAATCCTCGCTGCACCCTGTTAGTAGATCAGCTTTGCGTGCGCTATCAAGTTTGCATGTGTTTTTATACACGCAAACCTTTAGTAGATTGGGCCCTAAAAGTAGATATTTTTATTATAATCTTTGATATGCGTTTTCTATTATCTTTGAAAAAAGATATATAACCTGCTGTGTGCATGGTCCAATTTAGCATATGGTACACAATTTAGCTTAAATTCATGCATAAATTCATGAGAAAATATCAGAAAAAGAAAAAGATTGAGACGTAAATGTGACGACTCTATCTTTAGGGTGAATCCCAATTCTACCCCTTAGCCCTTCCCTTTCATCTTACCCCTTCCCCTTAGCCCTCTGTTTTGATGGCCAAGGGGAAGGGGTGAAAACACACTGCTGAGAAATGAGACACCACTCGACTCCCGCTACGTCATCACCCAGAGCCACTCGCTAGCTGTGACGTAGGCAGATGCGACAATAGCTGTAGCTACGGCTGCAAAGGCTAGCTCGTTATAACGAGAAATTTTAAAATACGACCAACAGTTCAAAACATGATTAGTATTTATTTGATGAATTAATAATTACTTATAATTAAGCGCTTCCTTCAGTCTCCGCTCTGCCTCGTGTCGGCGGGCGCAGTGTATTATGGGAAATTCGCATAACCCTTCGTTTCAAGTGAGGTCTCGGTCTGTCTTCGTTTCAAGGGCTGTGTAGCCCTTGGTCTTAGCCCTTCCCCTTAGCCCTACGGAGAATTGGGACACCACTTCACTAGACGTGAACATGCAAAACCAAGGGGTAAGGGGTAAGACAAGGGCTAAGGTGTAGAATTGGGATTCACCCTTAGTGACTTTTTTGTGGAGTTGAGACTCCTTTTTTGCTCCTGCTCTGGTTGTGTGTCTCTATGGCTCTCTCTCTCTCTCTCTGAGAGGGGGCATGTCTTCCAGACGCTGAGGGTGCCTGCATGATCACACCTGTTCCTCATCAAGGCAATCACCTGGACCATTTAGATGCTGCTCAGACTCTTCTCCAGCGCCAGATGATTCCTGCATCTACACACGGTATTGCTGACCAACTCTCATGTTCCCCAGTGCTCTTTTGTCTTTGAATGATTTCTGTATTTTGTGCTTTTTACCTTGGTGACTCACTTTGGTATCTGCTCCTTCTCTTCATTTTGGGTCCACGCAACACAACCAGGAAGCAATTCCTGAACAATAAATACATTTACTTTGGTATTTCAGTCATCATAAATCATGACTTATTAATGATGTTCATAAAATTTAAGTGTCATAGATGAACCAATTTTTTATTCATAGTTTTTTCAGTTTAGTCCCTGACCAAAGAGGAAATCATGAACATCCTTAATGATGTGAACCATATACAACTGTCACAACTTAGTTAATGCTTTAATTGATTAATTATATAGTGCATTAGACACTCTGAATACATGTATATTACTTATAGTCCATCATGAACACGTGCATCAATTCAAGATAGTTTATGGACCCTATATCATTACTATATATGTTAATAGAGAGGAATTATTCACAACCGGCATTTAAAAGCAGCCTCAACAAAAAAAAATTGTGAATATTCATTTTTGCTAAATGAAAGCAACATCTTTAATGTTTCCAGCCTGCACAGCCTTGCACAGGGGGAGGTCTTCTTATTATCTCATTTTAATAATTTCCATCTGGCTAATGAGGGCTCACTTTCTCTGTGCCCAGAGGCACATTTGTTTGTATTGTTGTATTTCATCACTTGGTTAAATGTTAATTGAGTTTTCCATATCATTTGTGCTGAGTTAATGTCTCACTCAAAGGACTTCTCCTAAATTAGCTTTAAGGATCTCTGCAGGTGTTGTGATTCCTCACACAGTGCTAAGTTCTCTGTAATTGTTTGTTGTTAGACCATGTTTCTTCGCCTAATGAGCCGTCTGTTGGGTTTGGAACAGTAAGCATGATTGACCCACTGATTATCAGCAAGGACTATAGCTTATGTTGTCCAGGCACATGATGATTTTAATCCCTGACTGTAATCACTGCAAAACTGGATCTCTGAAGCATCTGTGGTTTTACAACTGTTGCCTCTGCACATCTACTTCCCTCCATTAAATGCTTGCTGTTTAACATAATCAATGGATTGCAATTTCAAAACCCTTCTGTTATGTGAAAGTGTAATTACACTGAAGTATTCCACCTACAGCCACATTAGCATATGCTAATCATAGAGGGACTGATATGTGTGTTAATTTGTGTGTGTGTGGGTGTGTGTGTGTGTGTGTGTGTGTTTGTATGTGTGTCAGTTTCAGCTTTTGATAGAGGCAGTTTTTGAGCCTCTTACAGCATTGCACCAGAAAGCCCACCCACATTTTTAAAAACATTAACAAACAAAAAGAGTCACAAAGCTGCACCATGTTTGATTTTTAAACTCACGTAATGCTGTTTATAGTGTATTGATGGCTTAAATTTACACCAAGGGTCACTGCTGAAAAGTCTACATAAATTCACAATGGCTTGGGTTAAAATGTTTGACAGTATTATGTCAAATGGACTTCATGTTGCTTTATAATGAGAATTCCTGCTCTGTGGGAAGCAATAAATATGGCCAAAGACTCATGGTCAGTGGTACTAAAATAAACGAGCATCAGCACGATTTTATTCATGCATGGCGTGGCTGGATTTATGAATGCTTTGTTTGCTTGAATTACAATTAGGGAGCTTAAGGAAAAGATCCAGAGAGTGGAGTCAGAAGCTTAAAATTACCACTCCAAACAGGAAAAATATTTATAGAAACTGATAGAAAGGGGCTACTGATTAGCTACATGCCAAATTTAGTGCCTGCATTAGATAAGAAAGCATACCAAGATCTTCAAAGCACATTCATGGAAATGAAGTATAACACAGACCTCAAAAATAATGATGGGTAATGGGATTCTTTGTTCAGTGTGACAAATTCCATGGATCATTCATCATTTAACTAAGACTGAATTGAACATTTATTCAAGTCTTGTTGTAATATTTCTGACAATCAAATCTGATTGGTAAGTTAATTGTTTTCCAATAATCCTTATATAGCTACATAGTTACATAGTTTCATACCACTGACCAAATCAGCTGTATTGTAAGCATTTTGTGTACATGTTAGTACCTTTTTTTCTTTATGAAAACAAACTGCTACTGAAGTATATCCTGTATTTTATTATTTTTCCCCTCTGTTTTTCTGCTCTTGAGTTGCAGTTTAACTGTGTCCACATTTCGTGACTCAAATACAATTGAAGAAATTAGTGTAACTTATGTGGGTATAATTTAAAGGTGCAGTGTGTAGAATTTGGCATTTGAGCGACATCTATCGTTCAGATTCTAGAATGAGCCCAACCGTAACCCAAACGTCACATCGCTGAGCAACAGAAGCCTGTGAAGACCAAAAGGCATCGTGAACACGGCATCATTTACTAAAGTGACAAGGTTTGTAACCATTATTTTTATAGATTATAGGTCAGTTGTTAGCTGTCTCTACATCCACCGCTGTCCTCTCTCCTCTTCTTCGCCTGCATTCCAGGTAGATTTCAGAACCGGCGGACAGATTCGCGTTTCGTTCTTTTTGTGCCTAAAATCCACCCGTAGACAACACAGCGGATCGTTATGTCGGCCTACATGAACGCGGCCCGCGGTGATGTAAATTCTTTGAACCTTTTTCTAACTAAATAAAAATAAAGCAAACTTTTTATGGGGATGATTGTACTCCTATTTTGAAGGACTTTACATACAAATAGAAACATTATATCCTATATTCACCACTTCTGTTCGGCGAAATGCTGCCAAATTCTACACACTGCACCTTTAAAAGCACTGAGAAGTTGTAGAGGGGTGCAGGGATGATGTAGAGCATAGTGTTGCATCACTTTGATTCTCTCAACAAATAGCTTTTTTTCTGGTTTTTTTTTTTTGTTTTGTTTTGTTTTTAATTATTGCCTAAAACATGCTCTGTGGGGTTATAAAAAAGTTCATTAAAACTTACACATTTTTTTAGCAAGATAATCTCCACAGGGAACACTTATTGATTTTTTTCTTTTTATCATAATGGTAATAGGCAAAAGTAAAATGCTGATGTAAGGTTAGTATGGAACTACAACATAGGTGACTGACGGCAACATAGCCATCCAAACAACATCATTTAACATAAATACGTACTTTTAGACCAGTTAATCCCAATTAAATGACAGTTCCATATAGACATGAAAACCCTCTTAAAAGCGAGATGCCATAACCTCGAATAAATCTATACTTAGAATAGACACAAATTTGATGAATAAAGATTTGTGGTTTTAGGCATCTACAAGTTTGTCACAATCATATCTGCCTGGATTAACATATCTCTGGATGTATGTGTATATCTATATGTGTGTAATAAATATATATAGCCTATATATATATATATATATATATATATATATATATATATATGTACACATACATATATGTTTGTGTATATATACATCACGCTCCGATTGGACGGCGGAGTCTCTGCTCATCACCATCCAGACGTCAATCTGGATGGGATCCGGATTAATTTTTTAGATTTTTTAAAATATGGCCCAATGTTAAGTTATGGAATTTCAATCAAAGTTTTGGGAATTTTTGCATCCAGACAAATATGCAGATCACCACCAAAATGCAATGGCTTCTTCCTTGGACCAAACCACACCTCTGTTAAACTTTTCATGTAAATGTAGTTTTAGTTACAAGGGAGGCCAGTTTTACTGCCTGGTCAAATAAAGATATAAATCCCAAAAAGGGTAGAGTGAGGTGCTGAGCGACATGAGAAGTGACTCTCAGCGAGTAAAAAAAGTGAGAGCAGAATGTGAGAAGAGTTGCTGGGAGCAGTGCCTAAGTCCTGCTCTGGGCTGTGAGCATGTGACTGAGGCAGTGTAGGTACTGCAGAAACAGGAGTGGGTAATTACCACTGGATCAGCAGCATGTTCTCTGGGTTGTCCATTTCATTACCTACACATCCAGTGCCAAATTATAGTCGGGGAAGGATTATTACGGCCAACCCCCCCTCTCTTTTCTGCACTTTTTATTCAACACACCACCTCTTCGACAGGAAAACTCAGTGTGAGTGAAGAATATGGTGTAGGTAAAGGGAGACCTTTCACATAGGTCCTCAAATTGTGTTTGAAGTTGCAAGAAGAACTGGATGTGAGGATTTCTATTATACAATATGCATGATCGAAGCTATCCCAGTGTGTGACACATTCTGTGCGCTCTTAAACGTGTGGTTACAATGTGTAAAAAGGCATGAATTAATGATGGTTTCTTGTACTTCACTCACTCCTATGTTTGCAAGATAAAGCCTAATGGCTGTGTTACTCCAGTGGTGAATAGTGAAGAGCAATTTATACACACACACACACACACACATATATATATACATATATCTATATATATATATATATATATATATATATATATATATATATATATATATATATATATATGTATGTATGTGTATATATATATATATATATATATATATATATATATATATATGTATATATATATATATATATATATATATAATATATATATATATATGTAGATACATAGATAGATACATACATAGATAGATAGATAGATACATAGATAGATATACATATATATATAAAACTGCTTTTATCCCTCGGTCTTTCTTTCTCTCTCTTTATTTCTCCCATTCTTTCAGTTTTAATTACATTCAGTTATCTTCAAGTTTCATAAAAAAAATCTATTAAGACTAGGCATCCGTGTACAATTCAATCAATATTTCAACAATTCACCAAAAAAACATTAAATTAACAAATATGCCCATCTCATTTTCATCTCTCTCATCCTTTCTCTTCTTCGCTCACTCTCTCTTTCTTGCTTTTCTTCTCCCTCCTGGATAGTCCCAATGCACAACCAACCTCCTTTACTTTTTCATTAAGACATGGTGGAAAGTTTTGCTCAAACAATAAGAGCTCCCTAAGGACCCCCCCCCCCCCCCCCCCCCCCCCCCCGGGGTAAGAAGTGCAGCTACCTGAAATTTGAGTTACTTGGATAGCAAGAGGCAAAATGTCACAGAAAGCAAGGAAACACTGCAAAAGCAAAAAGCATGAATAAAAACATTAATGCAAATGTAGATGTGTATGCATATGTGCATGCTTAGCCGAGCACATAAACTGCCACAAACACAGCAAAGTTTGGATTACTTTTGCATTCAGAGATTCAAGGGTACTGATGAGGGTATTCTGCTGCCACACAGGCACATGGCAAAAAAATGGGCACATGGGATATGTATTCAAGATTGAGTCATCCTCAATTTGAATTGGAGGGGGACTTGCTTGGAAATTGTGGTTTACTGATGTCAGACTAGATCTGTATTTACAGATCTAAGACATTTAGTGGAATGAAAGTTGATACAAGCACAAAATACAGAAGCATTATGACTATTTCCAATGAGAATAAAATGAAATATCTAATTTATTTAGTCATGAAATCAAGATTTTTTTTAAGTGTTTGCAATTCAAAGCTTTGACTCATGATACCAGAGTGGATCATGAGGACAACAAAAGCACAGGGAAGAGGAGTTTCTATTGAACACCATGTGGAGCTGCAACAGTTCATTTTCCATCCTGACAAAAAAAACAAAGTTAACCTATACTAACCTACAACTTATATGACCTTACAACCTCAACAAACTTCAAATCTTTAATATCCATAAAGGTAATCACATACGAAGCTGACACCAAATTGCAATATGCACATCTAATATTGCCCCTCAATTGAGACTCTTTGTTAAAATACACAAGGTGTGGGTTGCTGATGGGTGAACCAACTCCAGTTAAAAACATAATGGCTTTGACACCATGTGCGTGTGAGTGCTGTGTTATGGCTGTGTCTCCCTGCTCCTGCTGTCAAAACCCTGTCTCTCTTCCTAAATTTACCTTCTCTGAAGAGTTACAAAAACTAGTTTAGAAAGAATAAGTTACTGATCAGGGAAAACATGAGGTAAAAATAAGTAAGTGCAAACAAGGGGAATTTCTTCACTGAAAGAGCAAACTGACTTTTCACTATGAAAGGCTCACATGGTAAGTGTAAAGTGAACAGTTTCTGTGTTGTCTGTGACATATCTTAAATGATTACTTATTAATTCAATTTATTAATTCAACACAATGCAAATGAAAATACAACAAAAGTCGTGTGTGGGAGTGGGAGAAGCCTGCTAATGGCTCATATAAACCACTCTCAAGTGACAAAAAGAAGATAACACTTAACCACCAAAACTAGATATCAAACATCAAATATAAAATACAACAATTTAATTCAAAGAAACAACAAACAATAACAGTAATCTTAAAAAAATATATTAATCAACAGAATAAAACAAGAAAGGTGACTAGGAATACATAATAAATTACATTTTTCTTATTCATCTCTTTGCACTAAGTTGAGAAATTGTTAGAAAGACATTTTATATCATCCACATCCTTTGGGTATATTCTTTCTTTTAGGTCACAGAGATTATTCAGTAGGCCATATCATCTTTTGTGGAAGGAGTCCATGAGCATGTTGGCAAAGCCTTTGTATGTGCTCTCTTGTTTGTAGAGTAGGTCCCTTAAAAAGGACTTCTGTTGTTCTAAGAGTTCACATATCTTACTCCAATTACTCTTTGGAGGCTTTGTGGCATAATTTCAAGTAGGCCTCTGAATTACAGTTCAGCTTTGATATTCACACAATCATCATCATTTTCATACATTTAAGTCTTCAGGACGAAATACTGGAGCAGTGGTAGGAAAATGCCTTTTTGGAAAAAAATTCAAGGACTGCCACAATTTGAGTCTCACCAAAATGAACATATGCATCAGCTAAAACAAGATATGGCCCTCCATGTTCATTTTTATGTTCATTTTGGTAACAGTAGTAGTAGGTAAAAACAGGCAAGCCTCCTTTTCAAAACAGGGCAACAACCTAAAATCTCTGACTTGATCCACAGCAAGAAGGTTGCTGATTCAAATCATGTGTTGGTCACGGCCTTTCTGTGTGGAGTTTGCATGTTCTCCCCATATATGTGTGGGTTCTCTCCTTGCACTCAGCTCCCTCCTACAGACCAAAAACATGCTAATTAGGCTAATTGGTGAGTCCAAATAATAATAATAGCAGTAATAATAATAACAATACTACTACTACTAATAATAATAATAAATATAATACTTTATTAAAATAGCACATTTCAAGACAGAAGCACAAAGTGTTTTACAGAAGAAAATGAAATAAATTCAACAAATACAAAACACAACGGTAAAATACAGATGTACAATTTCAACAAATTTTAAAAGCAATCACAAAATATGGGTAAAATCCCTAAAATAATACCACCAAGGCCTTTATAAAATTTTATATCAGCTGGAAAGGTAAGTCTTTGTAAAAAGTGAAAGTTTTGAGACTGGATTTAAAGCATAAACAGTTTCTGTTGACAAAATATACCTTGGAAGACTGTTCCAGAGCTGTGGTGCCATTACAGTACTAATTGTCCAAATTATGCCCTTTTAAAGATTGTTTAGCAGCACCCTTATTGGCCCTTAATGTCACATGAAAGCTATAAACTGTGGGACCATCAGCTCAATATGTTTCAAGAGAAGGAAACAAAAAATTAGCAGGGGCATTTGTTCCATCACTAAGTCCAGTACTGGATCAGCTGTTACTCTGTGCATTTGCAATCACTGCACACCAACTCAAGAAATGGCATCCAAGTTCAGCATTTACTCAAAAAAACTAAGCGCAAATGAAACCCCCAGCCCTGACACAAACATGCGTAAGCAGTGATGACAAATCTGCCACTGAGATGAAATGTCAATCAAGATAATTGACTTCCCCACTATGTTAGCAGCCGTGAGTGTCTGCAGTAGAATATGACATCCTCTTAAGCTGTGGGTGACAGTCAGGGTGTCAATGTGTATGTGGAGAAGGGAGCAATAAGGACGGCTTGGGTAAGGTGGTGGAGTAGGTTTCCCCTCACTCATCATTTTTCTTCACCTGGTATAAATCATCCTCATCCAATTATGATAACGTCTGTAGCCTAGATTATACGGTTTTACCGTGAGGCAGGGAAAGGATCATTCTTAAAGACATCTTCTGGAGTGAATAAGACTGAAATTTCATTTTGGCTTCAACGTGGCATGTCCTTTTAATTAATGGGGCTCGGCTGAGAAGGAGATGGTGCAGCTATTTAAAATGCTAAATGGTTTCACAGATTTTTCACTCACTTGTTCAACAGAACCCACCCCATCCCTACCCCGTCTCACTAATGCATAAATACATACACACACATATGACTTCTTTTCAGTTCTGTCAGTTCTACTAACTTACTTGGTATTCATGATTGATTTTGCCTGTGCTGACACTGTTCTGGTAGAAATTAAGCCTCTTGAACTGAGGAGGAAGAAGGTACAAAGCACTGATAAATGATGGATTGATGGCTAATATTGTTAGAAATAAGGCTTACACTATGTTCTAAGGGCAGTTTCGCACTGGAAGCGTTTTATTTGCATGATGGCAGCAGTGCATGCCTGATTTTATTTTGGCCTGCATGCTTAATCGAGAATAGGAGGCTCACCTATTGCTTCCACAAGCTACAGCGTTTCTGGGTCAAAACAGAAATAAAATGACCAGTGGAGCCATATTTACCTTAATATAGCTGGCTGGTGTCCACAGCAGTAAATGATGTCACAGAAAAGAAAGAAACTGTCCAATCACTCTTCCTGTCTGTGCCTCTCAGAGTTAAAACTTCATTTTGTCTCGTCTGTGGAGAAACTCCTCGTGTTCCTGAGAATTCTTCATCCGGCAGGTCTACCAAGTTAGTTTGCAATGAATCAGGTTCCTTGTGAGGAACTTTATTGTGGGGAGCTTCCTAAACTTTCAGTTGAAGCTCATTATTGGGGTGATATATATGGAGAGATGGAGCTGTGACAGCAGAGAGATGTGCTGATAGGACATTCACACACCTGGTGTGAAAGCGGTGGTGGCACTCATAGGAGCTGACATGCTCTGCAAGTGGAGCTTACAGCAGAGTTTTAGGAACAGGACCACACCTCAACCACTCGTCTTCCTGTGTTCCTAACCTGACCATTTCCTCCCTTTGTTTCGCTCACTCATCGCACCCCTCCCTCCCACCCCTTTCTTTAAACTTTCTTCCTGCCTTCTTTCCTTAGGGCCTAAAAAAGGGGGTTCGTCGTGCCCGGGAGCTACGACTGATTCCCCAAGAAGTTTCCCCAAACCGTTATCGGCTTCATGTATCTGCTATGTTGCTTATTATTCACTATACGTAATAAATAATTGTCAAATTCATCCTGTTGATGGTGTGGTCCTTACTCGGGAATGTATACAAATAAAATGCTTTCTGTGTGAAACAGGTGTAACAGGTCCAGAGACAGAGTTTAAATGCATGCGTTGGATGGATTTTCAAGCCAAACAGGTTGTGCATCAGATTTGCCAGGAATGAATGAAGGTTTACTGATTATTATGAACATCAATGTAGATTGAAAGAAGTAAGATGAAAGAAAGTGATGTAACACTTGAAACATTAGTTTTTACTGACAACTGTGAAAGTTAAGTTTCAGTGGCCATATTAACATGCATTGGTTCGTTATTTTGTTTAAAATGCTTTTTAGGAATCAGGAATTTCAAAATAACTGCTAATATCAGCACAAACCGATCATGATGTGTGTGTAAATGCATCTAACATTTAATCAGAATAAAAGTTCAAGGCATGAACAGAGCCATCCCAGAATCCAAATATGAAACATGTGCTCTAATATTCATTCATTCGTTCATTTTCTATACCGACTATCCCTTTCGGGGTTGCGGGGGGCTGGAGCCTATCCCAGCTGTCATTGGGCGAGAGGCGGGGTACACCCTGAACCGGTCGCCAGTCGATTGCAGGGCAACATATAGAGACAAACAACCATTCACACTCACACTCACACCTAAGGGCAATTTAGAGTGACCAATTAACTTAATGAGCATGTTTTTGGTCTGTGGGAGGAAGCCGGAGTGCCCGGAGAGAACCCACGCATGCACAGGAAGAACATGCAAACTTCACACAGAAAGGCCCTGCCGGACCCGGGAATCAAACCGGGGACCTTCTTGCTGTGAGGCACGTGCACTACCTGCTGCGCCACCGTGCCGCCCGTGCTCTAACACATGAAATGTTATATCTGATCAGTACTGATAAGTTTCATCATCAGTATGATGGATAGTGGCAATAGCCAACAAAATTAATATAAGTTCAAAAGTAATTTGCATGTTTCTGATAATGAGCTTCTGTCTATAAGGTTTTTCATGTAAATGAGTTCCAATTAAATCAGAACTGAGGGTCTCTTCTGTGTGTAATCCTCAATTATTGTTTCAATTTAGCTTCAGAGTAAAATACTACTGCATTTTAAACAAATATTGCTGTCTGTCGGTGAGTAAGAAAAAAAATAAGCTATTTTTTTTTTCTTTTTTTCCACATACATCCTCAGGGGCTATGTAGTTTGGTTCACCTGTTTTTGATGGCATCACTATAAACATGGACTAGTTATTTAACAGCCCTTTGATTTAACCAATATGTGTTACAGTAATAAGATAATCTTTATACGTACATTTCAGTTGTCTAATTTAAGCCATACAAAACTTATTCTGTATCAGAAATATTGCTTTCTTTCTTCCCAAGAATGACACAAGAGGACTGCTTTTGACCATGCTAGATAAGTCAAAATGTGGGAGTTAAGACTAAAGAGGGGTTCATTCTAGTATTACCCTGTCTGGCAAGCAACAACATTCAAAGATTTACAGTAACACTTTATTCTAAAGGTTCAAATATTTTGCTCCTCTTCTGCAGTTTAACATTGATCCTTGATGTCTTCATGAAATGTTAGTAACATGCTTTGGTCCAAAAAGCCTATGAATAAAGCACAGCTGCATTCTTTCCATGCTCACATAACCCCTCTGTTCAGAACGACTGGTTTTGAGGGCGGTGGCCACCTTATGCTAATGAGCCAGAGCAGAGCAGTGTATATACGGTAATTCACGATAGTCCTTCAGCGTAACTCGGGTGAAGAAAGTGCTCCAGCCACGCGCCCCTTACAGTCCTAATTACATATAAACCCTTAATTCATGGCAGTTACCACACACACGGTTACAACAGCGAAGCTCTTTTCCTCAAAACATCACAGGCTAACGCACGACATTCTAACCACAGTGGGATAGCCACAACTTAGCCTATCTCCCGGGCTAATGTTAGCACAAATGAAGAGGCCTGGGGTCGGGTAAAGGACAGATTATATTCAGCCAACTGTTAAGCTTCTCTTCCTAAAACATGCATACCACAAATTCCTGCCGTTTAAACAGATAACAGTGATCCGGTTTCCCCAAACATCACAAGCTCAAGCACAACATGCTAACCGCGGCCTAGTCACCACAGTGGGACTGATTATATTCAGCCAGCTGTTAAACTTCTCTTGACTAATGTAAGAATGTTCATACACTGAAGTTTATCCTTAAGACTTTCAACAAGTAATGTGAACATTGACGAACATGTTGTGCAGTTACCTCTAGTTCACTTCACCCTGCTGTTAGCGTTAGCTCATAGCAATGAGCAAAATAAATACTACACAGCATTAAAATACTCACATTTCCATCATCAGGTTTGGCGACAGATGGTTGGTACTGAGCCCGGATTCAGGAAAAGTCTAGTTCCCAGTCCTGTGTTGAACTGACTGAAGTTGAAGAAGCAGTCAGCTGTGAAGTGACTGGCACACACATAACAGGTTTTAGCCGACTGTAGCTGCTCATTCCCTTCAAAAATTAAAATGAATCCACTGGGCCTTTGGTCCTTCGAGGCTGCTAGCCTATATGTGAAGATATATGTTGCTGTTTACAGTGACAGTTTCTGGGCTTAGACAGGCTCAACACCGATCTCTCGCTAAGAATGCAAACAACATGGCTGCGCTTCGTAGAGGAATCTCTGCAGCAAGGGGCGAGAGGGATACTCAGGTAGACCAATCAGGTTAGGTATGCAAATCAAAAATATACTGTTACATAACAGTATATGCACAGACTCAACAGCTCGCCGAATACCATGAGTTTACATTCATGTAGCCTGCTAACTACAGGTTTTGTTGTCTACTATCACATTTTGTGGGCTGGGAGGAAGGCCAAATACTCACAAATGTGTTCAAAAGCCTTAAAAAAAGTGTTTTTTGCATAATATGTCCCCTTTAAGGCCACATCTATCTCCATTTCCATTTGAGCATGCACATAATAGCATACTGGTTACTTATAGTAGCCAGTATGCTATTATTTGCTACTATTAGCTGTAAGTTAGGGCCGTTTAATGGTAATCATGATAAGCTTTGCTTAGTCCTGCCACATAAGTTAGCAGTTTCACAAGAACAGTTATTTTCTCTTAAAAACCTTCAATAAAAGTGGTATTCTCATAAAAGCAAATCATAAACTTTCAGTCTTAAGCCCTTTTCACAAATGCAACCCCAATATTATCAAGATAATGAATCATTGACATGGTCATTCACACTTGCTTCTCTCAGCAGGGAGCCTGTCCTGCTGGACGAGGGGGAAGTGGTGGAGGGGGGTCACCGATAGACAGCTCATGACACCAAACATGCATGGCTGAAGTCAGTGTTCATAATATGATAGTTAACAAGCAATGAATATATTAACCTCAGGGTTACATGTTAAAACGCATATCAACAGCATCAATTAAAGAGTTGAGAGGAGCATTGTAACAGCTGAAGTAAATATAAAGCAGTGTCACTACATTCATGACAATTACACTGGAGAGAGATGCAGCAGTGTTTCAGCTCTGTATCCAACAGCAGTCCGAGGCGGCTCTTGGGCTGCGTGAGAGACTCAGTGATGATCATTTCAGAGAAGGTGTTCAATAGAACTCTGACGATATGCAGTGGAAACAACATTTTCATATGTTGTTTTCATACCAGATGCACATTTGAGTAAGTGTTATACCCTTGCAGTCAAGTAAAGAAAAGTTACATATTGTAACTCTTTTCATTCATCCTTTCAAGTCTCCCTTTTTCCTGGTTGGCACTGGTCACACAGGATGATGTCATCACTCACTCCCCACTGGCCTCAGTCAATTACCAGAGCTGCTCTCTCTGCTGAGTTCACACTTGGGCTCACTCAGACTTTATGCCAATAAAATACTAGGGGGGCACGAGGAAGTGTGAATGAGTCAAAATTAAGTCTTTGTTATTTAAAATATTTTATTACTAGAACATAAAGCAGATCAGAATCAACAGAGCTTACTAACTTAGAATTAATAAGATATAAAGGAAAAAATCTTTCTTCATGACCCATTAGCTATATTGTCAAGCGGAATAAACAGAACAAAGTATTTGGTCTTAATAACATTTAAAAAAGACAACGAATGTACAAATAATAAGGAAGTTAATTATGATTGTAGCCCTAAACAATGTTTTACTATTTTAATATATATATTTCTCTATTAGTATTTTCTTAGTTTTAATGCTTTTTGTAGGTGTAGAACTTTAAAGCATTGTTGGCTGTAATGAGTTGATTTCTGTGGCATTGTGGTTGCCAGGCAGACATTTATTGCTGATTAAAAGTGGACTACTAAACTTGATACCTTAAGAGGTGCATCGGCAGGTAGAATTTATAGTGTTTTTTTCAAACAAGCCTACCTGTTAAGCCCCTTTTGCAGTTTTTAAAGCTAAACTAAGCTAACAGGCTTCTGGCTGTAGCTCAAAATTGATGCAAGAGACATGAAAGAGGTGGACACCTTGTTATCGCACTTCTGGCAAGAAAGCAAATAAGCATATTTCCCCAAATGTGGAGTTATCGCTCAGTGCTTCAGAGGCTAGAAGGGATCGTAGGTTTAGCCAGTGGCTGGCCTTTAATGTTTTGCTTCTGCATTGATGGTTTTACACAACAAAATAAATATTTATGTTATGGTTCCCTCAGCTCATAGTAAAGCAAGTCATGTGGAGTTTTTACCCAGACGATATATTTGGGAATAGCTGCAAAGGGCAAAGAGATGAGGGGAACATCCCTGCTGCTCTGCAGATAGTTTACCCCCACTAGCCCTTCATAACCCTCTGATGTTCCCTCCCCAGCATGCACAGTCACCCACCCACCCCTCCCCATCCCAACCCACTGGTCCCTGCGGCTACCATTTGTGAATTCATCTCTGCCCTTACAGCCCTGCTCAACTGTCACATCGCATCTTTGCACATGCAGACAGTCAACGATAACAGTGTTAGGGCTTTTCATATTCCATATACAGCGTTTCCACCTCACACTCTGGCCTACCCACATGCAGTGTAACCCAGAGTCTATCTCCCCTTTTACCTCAGCTGTTGACCATTTTAGAACACCCCTGTCTATTGTTGCCCTTCTACTTTCTTTCTCTGTTTCTCTGTATCTTCCTATATGCAGATTGTCTGTGATGAAGTGAGAGCCTTAAACCCCAAATTAGAACATTTTGTGTTTCAGTGAGGCTGAAAAGAACATAATTACCCTGGAAACTGGATGAATCTCCAAAATTTAAATTCTGAGGGGGTTTATTTAAACACAGAAGCTTACATGCCATGGCATATGCACACAATAAAGAACACATACTAACATACAGTGTACACAAGATGCAAGTAAACAGCAGTGGTTTAAATCTCCAAGCCAGGTTGTTTTGTTTTTTTTTTTTGAATTTTTTCCTTTTTAAAGTTGTTTGAATATCATCACAACTGACAATATAAAAAAATGCTCATACACTTCATAAATTCATAAGTGGTGTGCATAATTATTAGCAATGAATGCTCAATTTCTCTACTGGTCTTCTGTGCATCAAGATGACTGGCTGTCAGGCCTTTTTCAGGTACACTTCATTTCTAACCCTGGTTTGTTCCTTTGTGAATAAATCATTTATCCACTGAAGTTAAGAGACTTGCAAAGATATTCAAACAATGTGTGACAGTAGAATTTTACTTAATTCACTTATACTATCTCTACCCTTGGACTCAGACCAAGCAGAGCAGCCAGAAAAAAATATCTGCCAATCTGTCTGCAATCTTGAAAAAGATGGCTTAATACCAGCACCTTGTGACAGATGTGATGTAATTAAAATGAGTTCCAGAGAACTGTGAGATCAGAGAGGACCTCATCACCAATCTGCTGGCAGGAGTAGGTCTTAAAATTCTCACATCAGAGACCCCTCTTTGCAGATAATCTTTAGTGTCCCCATGACTTTTTACCCTTACAATGAATGAAATGTAGGCTCCTTCAGCCACCCCTGTCTAAGGGAGCAGCACAGAGCAAAGTAATGACACAGAGAAATACAAGGTTTTCTCATTACTACACAGGCTGATACTCTGAAGCACAAATAAACACACTGATTTATCAAATAGCTAGTACATTTTGACATGAGCATTTCAACATGGCAAGCTATAAATGGCTTGATCAAATGCCCAGCTCAAAACTTTTTGGTGTACGGTACAGTTGTCTTTCCTGTTTTCCATCTGAAGAAGTTGTCTATTTTACACTTCATGCTCTTGTTTGGATTTATTAAGACTTTACACTTTGTCAGATGAAAGACAGGCACCAGGCTTGTCTGTCCATATTTTGAGTATGGGAAACAGCTGATCTAAACTATATATCTGTTTTATTTCTGAAATTCCCAGAATTCTAGATGGTTACTTCGACTCCTAGTGAGCCTGTTCCACTAAGACAGGATGAACAGCCTCTCTACAGATAAGTTTCACTGCATTGTTTGATTTCTTTAAGTGAAATTTTAAATGAGTTAGCAGGCTAAGAGACAAAATATTTATTGATGTGTCTTTTACCTCCAGGCTCTCGTCAATGCGTAAGCTCCAGTGTGCATTTGATCTAATATGCACAGAAACATGCAGAGGCACACATACTTGCATGCTATCATGCAAGTAGGATTTACCATAAACCATATTTATAATTATGACTGACATGGATAAGATATACCACAGATATTAATACAGACTGTCTAGTGTCTTTTACACAAAGTAAATGGGTGATTACAGTCAACCTTAACATTATGCTGAGTTCAAAGGGCATTGGCAGCTCAGTTTGAAAGGTGGCTGCTGGCTGTAGTTCACTCCATGAGCCTTTTTAAACTGTACTGAATCTATGTGCCACTTGTAACAAGCAAAAGATAATGGAAGAAACCACACTCCTGATGCTTTCTTGAGACTGAGCTTTGATGGACAGTGATCTGCTCATGTATTTTGTATAAACACTCAGTGAGGCTGCTGACCCTGTGGCTGCCTGGACTATATTTAACAACCTAGACAGTATCAAACATGATTAATATCTTGTGCTTACTCGCTGATTTTGTATTTTTTTTCTCAGTAGTCCTCTCTAGTCAGCTGTATTGTGACTAGCATTGATACTAGTATTTTGAGTAATGCTGCCTGTATAGAGTGTGAGTTTTAGATGCTTTCATATTACTCATTTGCTTTTTTTTTATTCAGATGAAATTATGAAACACTATTGATTATTTGGGGTTTATTCAATGTTTATTTGGGTTTATTTGATGAATTATTGTAAAGTGAGCCAAACACACTTAAAAACTGTCCTTACATCAATACGTTACATATTGCTTTCCTCACTATAAGGGTGCTCAATGTTTGCTATCAAAAGGAAGTATACAATCTGAGCTACCAACAAGTTGGGTTTTGGTTGATTTTGGAGCAGATATGAGGTCAAATGCCAAATTAACTTTCTGACATGTGAACATGCACATTTGTTAAATGTTTAACAAATTTTAAAATATAAAAGTTAGCAAACTCAACTTGAAGAAGAAGGGCTTTTTTCCTTTGCTAGTGTCAACAACAGTATTTACAGAGGTCACCAGTAAACATGGTAACTACACATAGATTGTATACATTGTAAGACCTGTAACAGTGCAGGAAAATAAACAATAACTGAAAAAATTGAAAAATAGAGACCAGCTTTATAAAGCTGTAGGTTCAAGTTATGAAAATTACTTTATACATTCCCCTACTTTAACAAACTTGAAAAATATCTGTGAACTAAATGAGTTTTTGAGGAAGCAAATGTTTTCGAGTCATGCGATGATCTGCTGGTGAGACAGTATTAGCCTGTTGCTATTTTTGCAGTGCCTGAGCACAGCCATATTAATATACTGCTGCTGCTGGATATAGAGTGTTTCAGGGATTATGTATTCTTCTAGGCCAACATGGAAGTTAACATTGGGCTGTCATTATGTTTTAGATCATTGCAAATAATAATCTCTGCAGCAAAGCAAACATTTATGAAACATAAATGTTCTGCTATTTGAGATAATCTTAAACGAACCTACATTTTAAGATATTCAAGATTAAATGTAATTGACGAGAGTAGAACGCTACTGATAAGTTACAACTACAACATGGTGGTTCAACTAAGAAGCAACTACAATATTTCAAATGTTTAAAGCCTTGTTGTGACATCTTGTTTGAGAATTTTCTCTAAATTGAACGACCTGGTCATGTTGGTCCTCATTTCTATAGCACTAGTGAAAGAATAAACAAACATAATTTTCAACACACAACAACGGTTGAAGATTCAAAAGAGGGCAACATCAAATGCAGTTTAGTATTCCCCATTAAACATTCAAATCTTGTGATCTTGTGTTCATCATGAACCTTATTTCAGACATTTATCCAAAACCACTATTCTAACCCATATAGTCTCAGGCTTGAGAACTTGGAAGTGCTAAATGCTGACTCACTTTCATGTTATTGGACTTCTTCTCCACTCTATAATAATACAGCAGTGTAATGAGTCAGCCTGTTTGTGCCTGTTCATGTAAACATACTAGCAGAAACCACCCCTTCCTGGCATACCCAGCTCTATTTCTTTGTTCCTAAACAGAGTTTGATTGCTATTTATATTTTGTAAAAACAGAACCCACCCAAACAGGTAGCAGCTACTTATGGAATTGTAATCTAAGACTGAAAGTACCGTTAGTAAACTTAAACTGGAGAATAAAAATCAGTTTTAAACAGGATTGGTTCTGGGGGGTTTCAAAGGTAAGATAATTTCTGACGTCTCTCTTCACCTGCAAGCACAAACTTAAACCTTTTGTTCACTTTCAAACCTGTATAATTTTCAGTTATAGGGACATAGAGAGCAGACATGTGATAGTAAAATATTATTAATAATAGTAGTACTTAGTCTTTATGATTTTGATTCAGTTTTGTAATTGTCTAAAACCAATTTGCTCTGGTTTGTACCGGTGAGGCATAACAGTATCTCCTACCTGAAACAACAAGAACATCATACACATATAATCAGAAACCTTCGGGATCAGCATATTGATAGAAGTTAGAATTGGGGTAGTTTAAAGATGAGCAGTGCCAGCTAGGGGAAAGAAAATGTTTTGTAAAAGCTGGTCAAATGCATGTTGGGGAGTGCAGTGTAAGGACATGTGGCCTTGTGGGAAATGCCAAAGTGACTGGAGAAAGATAGTTTGACTTTGACATAAAACAGAGAGAGGAAGAGAGAGAAAGGAAGGTAAGGCTAAATTTACAAAGAAATGTCTGTTCAGTGTTCTGCTACACAGTCTTTGAACAGGATATAAAAAACTTGCTTTTTAATGTTGTATTTTGATATTAAAGCAAAGCATTTACCGCATCTTAAAACTATTTTACAAGCTAAAGCATTCAGTAAACGTAATTATCAAAATTAAATGTTTTGTTGTTAACATCTAATTAGGCTCATTTAATGGGCTTTATGCTGAATGAAGCAATGCAGCACAAAATGGTTAAACTCGGATTTTTCTTTCTTTTTGTTCTTTTTAACCAAATTAGTCTTACCTTTTAATGTAAATTCAAAAAGTTTTACTGTGAGTAATACTGAACATTAACACTAAACTGTTCAGGCAGAAAAGATAGGTGTTTCTTACTTTAGATGAGGAATTTATCTTGTCAGTAAATCCCCAATTACAGTACCAGGGGGACAGCAATGAGCTCAGTAGGATGGACAGACATCAAACGCTTCCCCCAGGCTGGAGTCTGTCAAATCAGTAACACCTCCATGTGCGTGTCTGCCATAACTACTGCAGTGACTGGTTGGAAGGCAAGTTACAGACAGCTCAGAGAAACTTTTTTCAACAAGTCATGTAAGTAAAGTATTTATACTTCAGGAATAATGCCACTGAATTGGATACACTCTTCCATCAAGGGGGAAACTTTTTTATCAGGTAACTCAAACAAAAGAGCTTTTTACTTTCATATGAAGACCAAAATCATGTGACCAAAGACTTCAAAGTCCCCTTTCCTTTGTTTGTGTGAAAGCTTACATTTGGTAAGCTGCATGATTATAGAACTGCATAGTTGGGAACAGTCAATCAAACAATTAATAACAATATCAACCATTATCCATTTACAAAAATGTTGACAATTACATCTAATCCATGGTCACAATCCCATTCATAACTAGAAAACAGTCAGAGAGCACAAACCTCCACCAAGGTACAGTAGCTCACATATTGCTGTAACATCTATAAGCAATAGTTCCATGATAAAGTTACCACAATAAGAGTCCTTGACCCTGAAAACCAACACCTAGCACTCAGGATCATGTTGACATCATTATTAGTTAGACAGTTATTGAGCAAAAATGATCTTTTGCTAATGGTGGTTATCTGGATCACCACCAAAATCATTTTTAAGTTGGCCCATTACCAACATCTCCTGAAAATTTCAGCAATTCCAATTGTTTTTGTGTAATTTTGCTAACAAACAAATAAACAGATAAACAAACAGACAAACATACGCCGGCAAAAATACTCTCCTGATCATGGTAATCAAACAAAAACAATCCTGCAACACTGAAATGTTTATTGACCATTTAAGTGGATTCAATCTGAATGCATTGCAGCTATAAAGAGATGTGAATTGTGTTAAATATGAAAGTAAAAGACACCTTAGACTGAAACCTTTGATTGAGTCGAGTAAAACTTTTAAACTTAAATCTGGTGAAGGTACACAGCTACATGCAGCAGCATTTCACAAGCAAAGCACCTGGAGCAGAGATGTGCGTTGTGTCTCATAATTCAATAAGCTCTTTAAAGTCCAGAAGCTGGTCTCCTCCCCCTCCAGTTAGCTGTGATCCATCTTACCATGTAAGAGCTTATATTTTCATTTAGAGTTAACAAATGTACTGTGATAACCAAGTTGGTATTTGAGAAAAGGTCCATTGATGAAAAATGAATATACTATAGACCTTTTTTTAAAATAGTAATACAGAGAAAATGACAAATTTGGTTTCAACGATGCAGACCAGGATGCAAATGAAAATAAAAGTGGTGGACGTGCAGTTGTTCTGTGCCTATACTCTGGACAACACACCTGTCACACAAGCTTCAAACAGAATGGTTACTCTCTGAACTGTATGCCATTACATACAGAAAACAAAGCTATGGTACATATTGAAAATTTCATCTGCTTGTGAATGACAGCGACCCAACTGAAAGAGTCATTTGTCCACAATCCTGAGAGTCAAGGGTTCAAGTCTAGTCTCTGCAGCCACATGTCAATGTGTCCCTGGGCAAAACACTCAACCCCAAATTGCTTAAACTGCTGTGTCAGTGCAAGTGAAAGTGTTCACATGTGTTTATCCAATGCTGATGGGCTACTTATATATTAACTTCAACCCATCACTGTGAATAAAGGCAAATGTGTAGGGGTGACCTGTGGTATAGAAAACCCTTGGGTCTTCAGCTGGCTAGAAATGTGCTATACAAGCTCAAGTCCATTTACCTCTACAAAATTAATGTAAGTTTAAGAACAATTCTATGATAGTTGTTATATTGCTATACACTTAGTAAAATTATAATGTATTTAAAATGCAACAAACTTTGAATGTTGTTGGCGTTGGTTACTCACACTTGGCGAATAGCTTTACAAGCTGCAATGCAGCCTGGTAATAGATAATATATTTTCCAAGTCTCCAAGTCTTACTGTGTGTTTAATTAAAGGTGTTGGTCCAAGAAAAGACATTTTTAACTTAAGAGTTGTTGGGTTTGTGTGTTTCAGGTTGGGAGGTAAGGCCAGAAATATGTCTAACCGTGTTGACCTTAAATGACAAACAAAGCCACTTGACAACTAGGAAAAGCTTTTTTGACACAAAGCTGAAACTACTTTTTATAACCCTGGAAGATTCCAGCTTGGATGAATGCATTACTTTAGACATAAAGTCACGCAAAGCAGTGTTTGAAAAGTTGTCGTTGTGAATAACTGCCAGGATCTGGCAATCCACTGAACCATTGTGTGTGTGTGTATGTGTGTGTGTGTGCTGTGTCCCCTTCTGCTGATACTCAGTTTTGCTGACAGTCTCTTCCCAAAAACCCCTTTATCACCAATTCTCCTGGACATATTTTTGGAGCATGTCAAAGGAAGGTCTCTCTCGCTCAATCACAAGGATTCAACCTTCCAGATGCCGACACACGACTTTTCAGGTGTCACAAAAAGTATGTTGCTTCACTCAGCTGTCCCATTCAGTGTGATGATAAGGCAAAAGTTGAGTCTAAGAAAATAGGGAAAACAATAACACGGCATCACTCAACTTGAGTGAGCGACAAACTCAACTTATTATTAAACTGCACAAAGCTGACAGATAAAAAAAAAGGAGATGAAAACACAGTATGTCAGTTCTTCAATTTCACTCAAGGCTGCTTTGCATCATTGCAGTGTTTCCCTATAATAAAGAGTCTTTGCGTTCTGAATAGTGATTGCCTCCTTCTTCTGTGTGACAAAAACTGCTCATCTGGCCATTTTAAGGATTTTTGGCAGAGCAATACTTCACACCTGACCCCAATCCAGTCAAATGAGGATACCAAGGTGCCTGATGGCATGTTCACATGTATGACATGCCAAATCCTTTGTTAAGCTTAAGTGTTACTTTGTGGTAAGGTCACTGGTACAACATTTGATAGGAAAACAGAAGCAGGTGTCTTTCTATGTCATCTTGTCTTTGTCTTTGCTTTCCACATCGATTGGGACACCTGTCTTGTGAACAGCTCTCTGGGGTTCTGAGCCCCACTGAGGAAAAGAGAAGGAGAAACAAAGCACTGTGAGAGGAATTAGGTCAACAAGGACACCTGTCAAACTACCAGGCAGGTTGCCCAACATTGTCTTGCAACTGTAGATATGATCAATATTGGGCTGACAGTAAAGACAGGTACACACACAAGCATATGCACACCCTGAGCCACTACCATCTTCACTCTCTGATTACCATAACTCACTTATTTACGCGTCCACTTATGCCAGCAAGAAAAATGTCCTGCATCAGCATAGTGCCGCTGGGCCGTGTTTGCCATTAAGCCTTTGATTGCATTATGGGACATAAGCATGATTGATGCAAGTGGGGAGAACGGTGATGCTGCAGAGGACAGGATAATGTTCTTCCACAAACAGCATAGGTTTATAATTTAGATCATTGCATTGTGGACTTAATTGAGAGTAGCCTTGGAATAACATTTGTAGGTACCATCTCACATCAAACCCAGGATGCTAGTCACTACCTATTTGGAAGGGTCAGATATGAGGACACTTTGATTTGCTTGTGGTAATATTTTGCCTTGACTCTGTTTCATATATTTAATTTAATGATGTGTTCAGTGTTCAAAAAACCTGTCACCTCTATACTTACTCTATATGAGACACTTTGTCACAGCTCCTGTCGCTTAAAAGAGCCGATATTTTGCATTAATTTAAATGGATATAAAAACGTTTGATAACCACCAGAGTATGTTTCACATAGTTTGTACATACAAAGTTCCCCTGATCCAGCTGTATTCTCGCCATCTCAGATGCTGTGAAACTCCAAGGCCCTCTTCCCTATGTGGGTCTAGTCCATTCCGAACAGTTTACTGGTCTACTCTGGGGTTATTGGTCAGTTCAGCACCGCTTACACCATGTTATCAACAACTCTGCATTTGTTCTCCTGTCTCTCCTCTGCACTAGGCTTGCCACTCCAAGCCAACAGGAAAGAGACTGCTAACGAAACAATGGCGGGACATGACAATGGCAGGTCTATCGGGGGGGCGGGTAAAAAACTGTTTTAGGCATGTACTGGTGCTGTAAAAAGGGGGAAAGAAATAAATACTGATGCTGTGGACCTCTTACCTTGTACATAGAAGTTCTCTACCAAGTGGAGGGAGGTATAACACAAGGCATATTAAACTTGAAAGAAGCATTATGAGCTCTCTTTAAGGCACCCTTCCCACATGGGCCCAAAATGTTCTGATTGTCTGAACAGTCCATTTTGTTAAATTGGCAGTGCAGCAAGGTTCATTTACATTTTCAACAGCTCTGCATTCTCTCTTCAGTCTATGCTCTGCACTGGGCTTGCCAACCTGAGCCACTGAGCTTAAATTGGTGATGTAACAGTGGGTAGGGTGTAGGGCTGAACGATATGGACAAAATTTCATATCTTGATATTCATGCCAGATATCTCGATATCGATACGATACGATATGACTACGGGTTCGGTGAAAACCAAGCATTTTTCAGATAATAAAAACATCATAATACAAAAGAATGTGGAAAGTGCAGTTTTAGGGCTGGGGAAATCCATATAGTTTATATCATTGCTTTTTGATATTAATATCTTGAATGTTCATATCTCGATATGATAACGATATATTGTTCAGCCCTAGTAGTGTGTCACAGTGGCACATAAAACTTAAAAAAGCACACCATGACCTCATTCAATGACTTAGCATCATCGCAGGCTCATTTTTTCTCCATGCTATAGCTTTATTTCAGATAAAGAAGTTCTGGTTTATATTCAGTCTCTGAACCATGATTCTTGTCAATCTACACTTTAATGCCTTTGTGTAGGTTTGTTTTTTCTTTTTTTTGATACATGAATGTGCATTGACTAGTTATTGTACTTCTATAAAAACTATCACTACATTCATACAAACATGAGGACCCTCCTGAAAATGAGATGCTGCATCACAAGGGGCTAACCTCTAATAAGTTTATATTCAGCAGAGACAAATATGACGAAGACAGGTCTATGATTGGCCCATGGATCTGTCACTAGCCTTAGTTCTTACTTCAGTCCACTTGTCTCTGCCCACCTCCCTTCCTTCGCCCACACACCCAACACAGCATAGTGTGGATGGCTGTTCATCATGAGACTGGGATCCACATTCAAGATTTCCTACTGCTAAACAGAGTTTTTTTCTAGCTGTCATGACAGATTCATGTTGGGTGTTGGATGTATATATTTGTATATATAAGTATATGTGTATTTTATATATGTATATATGTATATGTTTATCCATAAATTGAAGAGTCTGTCTTCAGCCTGATCTATTGTAAAGTGTCTTGAGATATTGTTATGAATTGGCGCTGGACAAATATTGATTGATTGACTGATTGATTGATTGATTGACTCTCAAAATTAGCATTACATAAAACCCTGATATCTAAAGCAGTACCATAGTCCTGCCTTTAGTTTTGTAAATAAAATCAGTAACCCTGCATGTTTTGCCTAGTTTGCGCCAGTTGTTTTATTTTCAGAAGATTTTGCATAATTTAATATATACCAATAAATCTGTCCCCTATATTTACAATTAAATAAGATTATAAATCAGGCACAGATTAAAAAAATCAGAAATTTCATGCATTTGCTCAGCCAGTGGTCATTAATTGTATCAGTTTTTAGGTTTCCAACTAAAAGAGTCTAATGCAACCTGCCCTTCAAGTCATGACTTGAGTGACACATTAAAAAACACCCCAACACAATAAATCTCTAATAATTCAAGACTGTATCACACTCTTATTTTTTTATTATTTGCTATAAAATAATTTTCATAATTACATGATGTCAGCGGTTAGATAACTCTGAGCTCCCTTTTTATTTTAGAAAGTGCTTCAAGGAGTCTGATTTTCAACAGTGTGAAATTTAAAAATGCTGCATCACTTCGGTAATAGTAATAGTATCCTCGTCAGAAATATTAGCTTTGCAAACAAAACACATCTTTGTCTGTCCACAAAATTTACTGTGAAATTTACATTCGTGTAGTGCCAGTGGTGATCTGGTTCGCCTGCCCTATGTTATCAACTTCGTGTCCAAACTGTGAGTCCTATCCTGCAGGTCATTCCCAAATCTCAAAAAAAAAAAAAAAAGTTTGCAGCTACGGACCACATCATGATGTTCTGCTATCAACGTGCCATTAACTAACCCTCAGATGATTCTGACAGACAGGCTGAGATGAAAAAGAGAAAAGTCGCTGCAGGGTTTAAAAAATGTCACCATACACAATGAATCATCATCACTTTGCTGCATGTTTCTGGGTTAAAGCGTAAGATAAAATTGTGTATAAAATGTTCTTTATGAGGCAGAATCACTACAGACCAACCTGGTGTCGGTGTGTGTGTGTGTGTGTGTGTGTGTGTGTGTGGGTGGATGGGCGAATGGGGATGGGGTGGGTGGGGGGGGGGGGGTCCTACTGGGAAACTCAGACAACCCCCAGGTACGCTGAGTTCATCTACAAATATGGCTACTCAGTGCGTAAATGGTAACTAAAAGCAGTGCATCATTACCTTCGCCAAGGAGGTTATGTGTTTGGCCCCATATGTTTCTTTGTCTGTCTGTCTGTGATTACGCAAAAACTACTGGACGGATTTTGCTAGATTTTCAGGAAATGTTGGAGATGGCCCAACTTAGAAATGATTAAATTTTGGTGGTGATCCAGATCGCCATTGTTAGCCAAAGATTGTTTTTGCTCAATAACTTTCTAGCTAATAATGATATCAGCATGGTTCCGACTGCTAGTTTTCAGGGTCCAAGAATCATATTACAATGGTAACTTTATCATGGAACTATTGCTTATAGATGTAACAGCAATGTGAGCTACCTTGGCTGAGGTTTGCACTCTCCGAGTGTTTTCAAGTTACCCAAAGTAACAAATTAGTGTTGTTCTTTTACATTAAAATCAATCACAGCAGTACTTTGGACACTGTCTACATGTGGACATATTGTGATGTTGACTCTTGCACAAAACTGTCTTGAAACATGCTGTTTATGTTGGTTCCACATAACTTGGTTGAGTAAATGGGAAAAGGAAAAGGTAATTCATTATAACTTTTTTAACCACTTAAAGCTTGTTGTATCATATTTGATACATATTTTTATGATACCTCTATCTAATCATTATGGTCAACAAATTACAAAAAAAAAAAAAAAACATCTGAATACAATCAGATAAATGCTAAAAATGTCCTCAAGTGTATTATCAGTTGCAAAAAACATTTAATGTATCAAATGAGATACAAAAAATATGTATGTTAAATTTTATAAAAATTTTGATTGTTTTGGATTTCAGTGGAAAGTGTGATAAACATTTCAGTTCGAGAAAAATAGAATTTTCTGGCTAGAAATTTGTGTTTTCAGGCTTTAAAGGGCTAAGTTAGATAAAGTAAACCCAAACCTCTTAAGTAATTTCAACACAGTAGCTTTATTTAAAACTCAAACTAAAATATTAAACTGAATTTACAAGACATTACATTAAATGTACTTAAAAGAGTCATATGTTGGATATAGTTGAGATAGTCATGAAACAAATACTTGAGTACTAAAAAAAAATAGATGTTACATTTACTTAATAAAGTTATGTCAACCCCATCCAACATAATTCATGTTGGATATTCATTACTGCTTAAAAAGTTAAGTTAATTCAACTCAAACCTCCTCAGTAATTTCATACCAATATCTAAAGTACTCATACTGGAAACTGAGTATTCACACTAATAACACATAAAAGCTAATTTTTCCAAAATGCAAATTGGAGCAGTGCACCACATTAAAACCTCAAATCAAAAGGTAAAGGTACCAAACAAACTAATGTTTACCAGGAAGCCCAATTTCCATCTGTTCTGAGTTCAACATTACTATTCCTGTTTTTAAAGAGACTCTCTTTCTGTTCGTATGACTGGACAGTTTTTTCTATGTCCTCAGTTTACATCCCAAATGGAATCCGTTAGGATTGTGTTGATCAAGCTGAGCAGGACTGCAAACCCATTTGTCACATCTCATAAAATCTTGGAACATGGTAACTCCCATGATTATAATTCCATCCTCTCCAGGTGGATTGGTGGATCTGTTGTGGAGAAAGACGTATATCCCCAATACAACATCTTCCATCCGTCTCACTGAACCCAGAACAACTTCTACAAAATGGAAGGGGAAAAACACATTACCATCTGCTTGGGAAAACAAGGCTCATTACTTGTCGTCTACTATCATTATTACTATTCTTATTATTATCAATAGTAGTAATACTGGTAGAAGTATATAGTTGCCTATTATGTAGTTATAGAAGTCCAAATTAAGTCCCTGGAGTCCAATGAGCTGTATTCAGGTGTAACTGCTAAAGGAAAATAAATAACTGATTGCCTCCTGTTTTGATTTGTAAATTTCCCTCCCCTAGAAGCTTACATTGTTTCTTCTGTTGTTTTGCCACTGTTGCATAAGTGTGACTCACCTTAATTGTGATCACATTTTAACTTATTGTCTCACGTGTTTCTAATTTTGCATTGATTACAATAATGTTTGGTCTCTGGCCTGCTCTGTTTTCAGGGCATCTTCACTTATAAACAGGTGAATGTAAATATGTCCCTGTAACTTCCTATGTATTTTCACATTTGTTTTCAGAACATTTTTGTTTTCGTTTTGGATGTTATGATTCATGTAGTTCTGTTTTGTTTATTATGCCTTTTTCTTGTGTTCTGTTATTTTACTCCTTGTTCTGTTTTATTTTGTATCAGTTGCTCCTTGTGTTTCTGGTTTTGTCCTCTTGTCTTTGGTCTCCTGTGTTTCTTCTCTTGATCCTTGTCAAGTTACCCATTTTGTTCATGTTTCATGTATTGTCTTTGTGTTTCCTGTTTTATTTTGAAAGGTCTCCTGTCTCTCTCTATTGCCATTGGTTTTGCTTCCTATCTCGTCCTGTCACACCTGATCCCTGATTGTTCTTCCCCAGCTGTTTCTCGTCAACCCCAATCACCTCATGTATTTAACCCTCGTGCTTTCTCCTTGTCTACGTGGCGCATACTCCTTCGTCTCCTTGTCTTCATGTCACAGTCACAGTCACAGCCTTTCAGTCACAGACCAAGTGTAAGTTTTTGAGTTTTCATAGTTTGAGTGTTTTTTGTTTGCCTGGTTTTATTTGTTACTTTGTCAAGAGCTTTTGTTTGATACTTTGACCTTTGGTTTGTACTTTGGACTTTTGGATCCCTGTTTTTGTGTTAATTTAATTAAATCATCTTTTTGTTAACCTGCAATTGGGTCTTCTGCTTCTGCTTTTGTTTCAGTTTTTTAATTCACCGTGCTAATGAACCTTGACAGTTTTCTCTATGTTCTTTATCATAAATGTAAGTCCTTTTTTCAAGAATTTAAAACAAAGTCTATGTCCTCTTTTTTTTTTTAAACACATAATTTGTAAAGCAACAGCAGCTTTTAAAAAAGGATAGACTCTTGGTAGCTTTGTTTGTTTCAAAAATGCATTAATGGTGCAATACAGCCTGTGTTCATTGGTTGTATAATTGTGTTTGTATTTGAATATAAGAAACAATCATTAAGTCATTAAAAGATATGTCACTCTAGTCTTTCCTGATGAAATATCTACTAAATTGATTCTCTTTGGACAAAATTGTAAGATTGAACACACTTAAACACATTACCTCATTTTTTTGGTCTTTAAAAAAACCTTAGTTTGATAAAAGCTTTTCCTCAATTTTAGGAGATGGTTGGTATTGGTATCAGTATGGATACAAAATATTACAGCAAAAAAGTTAGGTATCACCCATCACTGCTGTGCATATATTTCAGCTTTATAAATTGACTTTATGAGTTCAGACTGCCCAATGCACCATCTGAGTTTGTAAAGGTTGGTGTAAAGTTTTTTGGCCTTGTTTTCTTGTCAAAAAAAGGCAGGACCGATCTGCATCCTATGAGGAGTAAGAGGCATTATATTTGCATGGTTAAGGCAAGGCAAGTGTATTTGTAGAGCACAATCCGTAAACAAGGTAATTAAAAGTGCTTTACAGAACAAGAAAAATGCATTAAAATCACAAAACAAAATAAAAACAAAAATAATCATTATTAAATGAGCTTTAAAAGAGAAGAGTGCAGATTAGATCCTTTCACTCATATGCACAGATAAATAGAGCTGTTTTGAGCCTAGATTTGAACATTGTCAGAGTAGAGGCCTGTCTCACATCTTCAGAAAGTGTTCTAGACTGTTCTAGATTTTAGCTGCATAAAACCGGAACCCTGATTCCCCATGTTTAGTCCTCAGTGTCCGAGATGGTTCATATGGCATTAACATGTCAGAGATGTACTTTGGTGCTAGGCCGTGGACAGACTTGTACACAAGCAGAGCTGCTTTAAAGTCTATTCTCTGAGCCACAGGAAGCCAGTGTAGGGACCTGAGCACAGGACTTATATGCTCGTACTTCCTGGTTCTGGTCAGGACCCGAGCAGCAGCATTCTGGATGTACTGCAGCTGTCTTACAGCTTGTTTGGAGAGGCCAGTGAGCAGACCGTTACAGTAGTCTAACCTACTGGAGACAAATGCATGGATAAGTCTCTCCAGGTCAGGTTTAGACACTATACCTTTGATTTTGGCAATGTTTTTTAGATGGTAAAAGGCTGCTGATGTTGTTGATTTGATGTGCCTGTCAGGATTGACCCTTGGGGCACCCCACAGGTCAAGGCCATGTGGTCTGAGACACAGTTACCAATTTCAACAAAGTACTTCCTGTCTTCTAGATAGGACTTCAACCGATTTAGGGCAGTGCCAGAGATGCCCACCCAGTCCTCTAGTCTCTGTAACAGGATCTCATGATCGTCAGTGTCAAAAGCAGCACTCAGATCTAGCAGGACTAAAACTGAGACTTTGCCTGCGTCAGTGTTCAGGCGAATGTCATTTGTCACCTTGATAAGAGCGGTCTCAGTGCTGTGATGGGGTCTATAAAACCTGACTGGAAAAAATCAAAGGAGTTGTTCATTAGGAGAAAGTCAGTAAGCTGTTGGTAAACAACTTTTTCAAGGACTTTGCCTAAAATCGACAGATTTGAGATGGGCTGGTAGTTGTTCAGTACTGTGGCTTCAAGACTGCTCTTCTTTAGGAGAGGCTTTATGACTGCAGTTTTCAAGGCCTTTGGGAATGTTCCAGATTGTATTGACATATTAACTATGTGAGCGAGTGGTGGAAACAAACTGCTCAGCACAGACCTCAGAAATCTAGCGGGTAACACATCGAGGCAGAATGTAGATGAACTCAGACTGGTGAAGATCTCTTGGACAGTTCTGTCAGTTACAGGTGCAAAATGGGTCAGCTCTAAATGTCTGCAGCATTGTTATTGGTGTTGCGGAATTGATGGCATTTTTAATGGCCTGAACCTTGTCGCAAAAGAATGCTGCAAAGTCATTACACTTGGATGTGGAGATTAGTTCCAAAGGCAGTTGAGCTGGAGGATTTGTTAATCTGTTCACTGTTGCAAATAAGACACGCGAGTTGTTACTGCAGTTTCCAATAATTTCAGAAAAATACCTCTCCCTTGTTCTACATAAGATCTGATTGAACACATACAATTTCTCTTTATAAATTTCGAAAAGAACATTAAGCTTTGACTTGCGCCATTTCTGCTCGGCTCTCCGGCACTCCTTTTTCTGTGCCCTGACCGAGTCGTTATTCCTCCATGGTGCCTTCTGCTTATTTTTAACCAGTTTAACCTTCACAGGGGCAATGGTGTCCAGAACATTCAAAACACTGTTTCAAGGTCACTTTAACACAACTTTAAGTTGTGCTGACAGCAAGAGGCAATTGCAGGCCTGTAAATGATGACAACCCATGAAAAGATACACATGGACTCTGCAGCACTTTTATTAGAACTAACAAAAATATCTTAAAAGAACAGAGAACAGCTCTGTAAGCACATTTGCAGGAATCATATATTGACACGACAACACTTATCTGGCATGTCTGCATTCTGTAGTTTACTATTGGCCGCACCCATTATGTCAAATAATTTGCAAATCATATTGGCTAAGTATAACTGTAACAAGCTAGGTGTTGCTCCTCACCCTTTGAGTCTTGTTTTGAAAGGCTCTATCATCCCCAAAAACGTATCCATGGAGACCTAAAATAGACTGGTTGCTGGTTGCTAATTTGCATCTTGGGACAACCACAAAAGGAATCAATTAACTGTGTTATCAAAATAAAACTACTTACAGTTTAAGTCAGTTATCTGAAAATTCATCATGACAAAACTTTTTTTTCTTTTTTCCCCAATACAAAGTGTTCAGATTGCTAGAGTATGTAAACAATCACTTATGTTGAAAAAAAAAATCTTCAGTTCTCATAATCTCAGTACCTCTAAACCACCATTTTTTTTCACTCTGTCTGAGACACTTAGAACTTACTGTTATTGATTGGAAAATTACAACAAATAACTGTCATATTCAAGTATTTTGAAATAACCTTCATGCTTTCATGATGCAATATAGCCTTAAGATAGCTTTGCACTATAAGAAAAATGTCTCCCAATAATTTCTTGGTAAAACCATTAATTCATAGCCTGATCAACTGAGTAAAGTGTAATTTTCTATTATAATATGACATTTGCCCTTTGCATTAGGCCAAAATGCTGAGTCAGAGCATTAGTCTACATTGTTACTGCTTTGCCTGCTCCTCAGGGCAGGGTTTGTGAATGACGACCATGACTGATGACTTGGTTGTGCTTCTTTTGCCATGTGCATTTCTATGTCTTAGACCTAACATAGGGATAACATCAATATCACTTCTCATTAAGTCAGATGTATGCTTGATGCTGTGTTGTTCTTCCGCTCTCATGATAGTTCTGTCACATCCACTCATCGTTGCCATTTAACCCGATCCAAAGCTCAATCCCGTTCATGAAGGTTTTGTTCTTACTGCTTGAGATAAACATTAGGCATAATGTCATGATTTTTTGAGGGATTTGGCTGTGTCTGAAATCCACTTCCCAATACAACATAACCTCCTTCTCCGCCCACCCCTGCCCCCCTTCTTCTTTTCTTGTCTTTCCCTTCTCCCTCTCCAGTTTGAGAGAAATGACAGTTCGATGTTCTGGAGCTAAACAGACACGCTCTAGTGGACGGACTTTGGGGTAATGAGTGACAACTGCATGCTAGTCAGTCCCGGCAAATCAACAGTGAAAACAGAGAGAGCTGATCTGCTGGCCTAATGGAAACCACTGGTCCTGTAAGTGCCTGTCTAATGGGCCGCAAACACAAGTAAAAACAAACTTACTCCCACACACAGTGTGCAAAGTGAGTCAAAAGGGATCAAACCCAAGGATGTTCTGTGCTTGCTAAAAAAATCTCTCATGTTTTCAAATTCTACAGATTTCTGTCAACATGAACACATGACTAAAACTCAGCAAAAAGACGGCCCTTTAAAATATAAAAATATACTTGTGCCAGGGCTCAAGGGAACCAGCCTGCCTATTAATAATTCATTGTCAGACAGTCAGAGAAAGGCAGGTTGTCAGTTACCAGATTCTTTTTTCATCATACTGTGAAAATGTAGGATACTTATTGCTGCAGGGGAGGGCAACTCAACACGCCTTTACACTTCCACTCATTTCTCCATATTTTCTCCTTGTTGGACCTATATTACCAATACATCCTTCAGTTTCCCCCAGGCAGAGCCGGTGGCAGACGGGGGTCATTAGTAACCGTCTGGACATCCTCCCAAAACAGCACCCACTGTGGGAAAACTGCCCAATATTAGGCCATGCGCCCATCATATTGTATTTTCTGCAAGCTGATGATGCCTGGCACCTCTGTTGACAAGTGTGGATTCAATGTCCCCTGATCCCCAGCCCTGACAGTATCCTGAAAATCCTGGACAACTTGTCTCCAGCATCCCTTCAGTCATTCCTTGGAGGCTGGTGGGGGGACAGCTGGGAAGGGGGAGAGAGGCAGGGATCCATTGAGGGAAAAGGCTCTTATCTGCTCCTTGTTCATGTATTTTGATCCGCATGAGGTTGGCAGAAAAACATGGGAGTAGTAGGAAGCTTTGTCGGGGGGGTTATCAGCTGGCAGAAAAATCTGCAAGGTCACAATACTGACATGAGGCCAGTCCACTATCCTCTTTTGTTCCCATATGTTTACAGGCACAATCATGTCAAGATACAGTTACAGCTCAGTTTAACTTGTTCCACTTACATCAACTGAGGCAAGTCGACCAGGAGTTCATACATTTCTATGGAGATGTCCACGATCAACATTGTGCTTGTAAAACTCCTCCATGACAATAATATTTACCCTTGGAATGTGCCTCAAGTAGAGTGTCAGGCTACTAACTATCATGCTATTTCATCTAATTTGGTTTCAGATGTGGATTGGTTGCAGATAAGCGAGTTTGCAAGAACAAAATGATCTTATTGATGTAGTTTTGCCACAACGTGAAACTGAGTCACACTGTCAGTCTCAACAGTTTAATGTCATGAATTACTGTCACTTTTATCAGTTAATATGAAGTATAGTAAAATTGTTTGGATATTTTTATTTGTAATTTTCCATGAAGTAACAAATTAGGCAATAGGCATGGATGTCTCTCTTGGTTTAATGTGCTCCTGTGTTTTTGTTGTTGTGAATGACTTGATGTAACTGTATATTAATGTCTTTTTTACCTGCTGCAAAGCAAATTTCCTTTAGGGACAATAAAGTTGAAGTTGAAAATTGAAGTTGAAGTTAGGCTGCAGTTACACTGTAACATTTGTCACTGATTTTACTGAATGTAAAATAAAGAGTGATTACAAATGTTTATTTTATGTATTAATTTTAATGTTATCCGTCACATTACTTTTTTTCTTTGTAAATTAGTCCTTTTGAATTTCAAATAGTTTTCAGGACAATGCAAAATTATTTACAGAAGTTGTTATACAGCTGTGGCTGTCTCTCAATGCAATATGACGTATTAGATAATTTATCATTTTTGCATAGATATTTTACAATCCACGGGTAATTGTGGTTAATAATCTTGATCTCACTATAAGTCTAAATATCAAGTAGTCCACTTCAGTTCCACTCAGTACACAATTAGAGGTCTTTCTTCTGTCAAATATAGGGAAAGGTACCCAAATCACTGGTCTTTGCCATCCTGCTTTCTTGACACCTTTCTGTTAGGATGCAGAGTTTACTTACCCGACCTCAAAGGTTGCAGCTAAAAACGCTGCTGTCTGTTGATTGGTCACAAGAATCATCACTTTCTATGTGACAGCAGCTAAAATGAAAACAACATACCACGCCCTGTCTGAATCACCTGTTGATTTGAGTGAGCAACTTTTCTACTACTTTTGCTATAAGGAATGTTCACACCAAACAATGCTCCATGGAGCTGCATACATTCATTGTTGGGGAGGAGGAAATGCAGAGAAAGTGGGACATAGCCAGCGCAACTCCCCTCTTCCAACTTAAACTCCCACCACCAGGTGACAGTACAGCTGGTAGTGGAAACGCAAGCAAGATCAGGGCTTACAGCTTCAAACCAGACTCAATTGTATTGAATCAAACTAGATCACTAAGTGCAAATGCAGCTGATCTGAAAACGCCTTGTCAACTTCACTTTCAAATAATATCTTGACAGACAGAGAGGCTAAACACAAGTAGGACCTAAGGCCTAGGTCCTAAGGGGACCTAAAGAATTCCAGCTGTACAAATCAGCTTTTCCCCAGTCACTGTAATATGACTGGCAGGGTTTTCTACTGCCAGCCTCAAGTGGACACCTAGGGAACTGCAGCTGTTTTAACTGTTGCATTGACTCTCACCACTGTTTGCACATGCTCCCTGAATCGGTCTAGTGTGACAGCTTGGCACGTCCTCCAGAAATAATACAATGGAGATGGCTGTGAGTGTCAGTGTAGAGACAGTCCACTTAAGTTCACACTGCAACAGGAACAATGACCAAACATTTTTATAGGGAAAACTGATAAATTGAGTCAATAATTCTCCATGTACATGATGTATATTTATTACTTAATACAGATCAACATACCAATGGAAAGAGCCATGTTAATGTAGTCAATATTTTAACCTGAAAAGCAAAAAGAAATTAGGTTTAGCGTAACAAGTCAATCAATAACCTGTTTAAACTGGTCATTTTTAGTCAAATGCACCTAATGCTGTGTTTGTAATAGTTTATCTTTTTATGAGATACTGATGACTATATTTCAACATTGTAATGTAAAACTTCACAAAGAGGAACTCAAGAGAATAATCTTAATTTTCTATAGGACCTGTATCAATTGACATACATCCTGTCACCAGTAAACATGGTCACCTATTTATTTATTACCCCAGAACACTTGTGTCAGGCCATGCAGAAAAATGTAACAGTGCTGATGGTGTGATCTGGCCAGCTGGCATCTGCCACCCTGAACCTTTTTAAATTATGATATAGATTTTTTTCAGTAAAAAAATTAGATTTAATCCCACAATTGAAGTTTGCAGTTACATGCAAGTTACATGACATGTTTAGCATGTAGACAAGAACATCACCAATAGAGCATAGAAAATTGATGAGAGTGGTTGAAAACACAATCACATTTTTCTGGCTTATTCTCCAAATGCAGATTTTAATACTGAATGGTTAAGAATGGAGTGACTTCAAGTAAAGTATCAGGGAATGCATCTTTTTGCACAGGTCAAAAGTTTACTGGTTTTACTGAAAACTGTCCTTGTCTGAGTGTGCATTATATACACTAAGGAAGAATCAAGTCACTGACAGAGGTATGCTTGCTGCTAATATGGAAGGTAGAGATAGGCACCTTTGTAGCTAGTTACTATTGACCTTTTCATCTGACAACCTTGCAAACAAGTTAGCAAGCATCTCACTGGGTGTATATCAAATGGGGAATGTATGAACAGCTTTACTTCTCTGTGTAATTATTATCTGGGTTTTTATTGCCCTAATGAAGTGAACCCTATCCCTCTAGTCCTTGTTGGTATTGAAACAATGTGACATGGGCTTTAATGCTATCCTTAGAGCATTTTTTTTCTGCATGATTTTTGGGTCAAAGCCTTGCACAAAGACTGTGCAGCAGGCACACAGTGTATAGCTTAGGTCTACTTGCAAGAGAAAACTAACCTCAAACAGTCTTTTTGTTCAGTTCAACCTTGAGATACTATCAATTTACCAATGTGGACAATACAATTTTAATGTATGTTAAGAAGCAATTTTAATCCGACAAACATTAATATAGCTGCCTGTTAAATGGTAAAATGTTAAATGGTAAATGGACTTGAGCTTATATAGCGATTTTCTAGTCTTTGACTATTCAAAGCTACTTTACACCGCAGGTCACATCTACCCATTCACACCCATTCATGCTCACATTCACTCACTGATGGTTGTAGTTTCTATATCATTTGTCCATCAGTATCAACTAACACATTCTCACCCTTTCATGCCCATTTACACACCACTGACACAGCAGTGGGAGCAACTTGGGGTTAGGTGTCTTTCCCAAGGACATCGCCATGTGACAGCCGGAGCTGGGCTTGAATCTGCAACCTTACTGTGAACATGATGACTTTTATCAGTCCATGTTGTTGAAAATCATATCATATTCAGCCTTTGTTATGTATTTATCTGAGGGTCACTTATGTATAAGCCACTCCTGTTTTGGCCTCTCATGTACCAAAATAGCCTTTGTTGATTACTAAGACCATTTAATACCAGGTGGCAAGGCCCATGAAACAGCATTTAATAACGATGATCCATTATGGTGGTAGTTCACAAGTGCATTTAACCTGTGAGTAATGCTGTCATTTTCCCACTCATGTGGGTGCTAAAAGGCTAGAGTCCCCATTTCCCCTTAATGAGAAGTGCAAATGGGTAGCACAGTCGTGGGATTGCGACTGAGCTTAATGGAGACTATCTGAAGGGGGAAACCACTGATCTTCCATTTATCCCAGCTGATGCCTCCCAGTAAATTTAAAGGGGCAGCAATGCTATCAGAGAGCAGCATGTAGTGTTACACTGTGCGATCTATGTGCCCAGCAGCCCAGCATGAGTTTCTAGTCCAATTATGGTGTTCCCTTTAATCTTGAGTACGCCGCCCCCTGCTTGAGGGTTTTGGCACCATAAGATAACTGGCTCAATTACAGCCTTTATTGGAAAATAAGTGCCTGGAAATAAACAGGATTTCCTAAAAGAAAAATAGCTGAAAGAACAAATTGGGAAGGATGAAATGGCAAAAAAAAAAGTATAGAAATGTTTTACAAGTGTTTATGTCTGATCTAAGCAAAAGTACTATTTCCAAATCAGCATGCCTGTCATCAGTGATTTCCCAGCACATGTTTCAGAAATAGAAAGTTTCCTCTCTGCACCTGGGCAAGGTAGTCAAAGCTGGCCCAGCTGTGTGATGCTAGCTCCTTCTGTGGGCACTTAGCCAACATTTGCATTTATGCTGGAGTTCGCTCACCCAACAGGCCCTGTAATATCCTGCCCGAATCAGCAATCTCATCGGCTGCCTCACCGCTTGCTGCAGACTTTCATTTTCACCTTAAGCTGCCTTACTTACACATGACTTGAGGTATGCATGATCACCTCCTGATACACGCATACATGCACTGCAGACTCAAACAAGATTATGTTGTAACAGGACAGTATGAAGTGCATGAATGTGTCTAAGTGTGTGTGTGTGTGTGGGGGGGTGTGTGTGTGTGGGTGTGTGTGTGTGTGTGTGTGTGGGGGGGGGGGGGGGGCTGAATTCAAGTTGACTTGAATCAGTAGAATAATGCAGGTTACCTGACCTTATGCATACATTTATACTCCATTTCAATTCTTTGCACTGGCTACAATTTGCTTTAGCAATAAATATGAAAGGCATCAAAGCAGACTTTTTAAATAAACATTAGACAGAGTTTAATATTATTCACTTTGATCTATTTTCAAATATATACATATATATTTATTTTTCTCTCTCTCACCCACTCTCAGTCTCTCCCTTCCTAACCCTGGTAATCCTTTGGTGCGTTCAGAGAAAGAATTGTGGCCAATAACTGACTTACAGTATAAAGACAGTTTCTAAAAGACAATTAAAGACAAAATAATACTGCTGTCTCAATCCAGTCTGTAATGGAGTACAGTCAATTATATTTATGCTAGGCTATAAAAGCAGCTTCCCTGAAATGGTCAGTCATTCACAAACAAGGATTGGGCAACGGTCACCACTTTGTGAACAAATGCGTGAGCAAATTGTCGAACAGTTTAAGAACAACATTTCTCAACGAGCTATTGCAAGGAATTTAGGGATTTGATCATCTACGGTCCGTAATATCATCAAAAGGTTCAGAGAATCTGGAGAAATTACTGCATGCAAGCGGCAAGGCCGAAAACCAACATTGAATGCCCGTGACCTTCAATCCCTCAGGTGGTACTGCATCAAAAACCGGCATCACTGTGTAAAGGATATCACCACATGGGCTCAGGAACACTTCAGAAAACCACTGTCAGTAACTACAGTTCGTCGCTACATCTGTAAGTGCAAGTTAAAACTCTACTATGCAAAGCGAAAGCCATTTATCAACAACACCCAGAAACGCCGCTGGCTTCGCTGGGCCCGAGCTCATCTAAGATGGACTGATGCAAAGTGGAAAAGTGTACTGTGGTCTGACGAGTCCACATTTCAAATTGTTTTTGGAAAGTGTGGTCGTCGTGTCCTCCGGACCAAAGAGGAAAAGAACCAGCCGGACTGTTATAGGCGCAAAGTTCAAAAGCCAGCATCTGTGATGGTATGGGGGTGTATTAGTGCCCAAGGCATGGGTAACTTACACATCTGTGAAGGCACCATTAATGCTGAAAGGTACATACAGGTTTTGGAGCAACATATGTTGCCATCCAAGCAACATCTTTTTCATGGACGCCCCTGCTTATTTCAGCAAGACAATGCCAAGCCACATTCTGCACGTGTTACAAAAGCGTGGCTTCGTAGTAAAAGAGTGCGGGTACTAGACTGGCCTGCCTGTAGTCCGGACCTGTCCCCCATTGAAAATGTTTGGCGCATTATGAAGCGTAAAATACAACAACGGAGACCCCGGAATGTTGAACAACTTAAGCTGTACATCAAGCAAGAATGGGAAAGAATTCCACCCGAAAAGCTTCAAAAATTGGTCTCCTCAGTTCCCAAACGTTTACTGAGTGTTGTTAAAAGGAAAGGTGATGTAACACAGTGGTAAAAATGCCCCTGTGCCAACTTTTTTGCAATGTGTTGCTGCCATTAAATTCTAAGTCGATGATTATTTGCAAAAGAAAATAAAGTTTCTCAGTTCGAACATTAAATATCTTGTCTTTACAGTATATTCAATTGAATATAAGTTGAAAAGGACTTGCAAATCATTGTATTCTGTTTTTATTTACGATTTACACAACGTGCCAACTTCACTGGTTTTGGGTTTTGTACGTTTCAGTCCTTAGACTATCATCTTACATTAAATTATACCACACAGCTGTATCATTTACCACTTATGAAGCTCCTCAACGACAACCCCTCCAAGTTATCTTGGTAAACTTCTGAGGACAGCATATTTCACCAGTAACTGCAGATTTACCATGACTATCCGGCATCATCCGGTGATCCCCAGCTTCCTGGCTTCTCTGATTTGATCATCCATGAGGGCAACCAGCGGAGACACAATTATCACAACGGGGTTTGGAGTCCTTCCCATCTTTTTCACGACCATAGGAGCCAGTTGGTTGATCAAACTCTTACCGAAACCCATTGGCAGAAGAGCAAAAACATTGTTTCCCATAAGAAAAGATTTATGTGACATTCTTTGCTCCTCTTTTAAAGAAAAAATAGAGTCAATTTTCTGATAAAACTGCAGATACTGCCGCGTCGGCTTCACACGCCGTAATTGTTTTCAAACATGCAGTCACTTCCCACTGTTGTCATGTCCGCAGCTCCCGCCTCTTTCCCCTGATTGGGTCGTTCAGCTTTTAGCCAAGTGAACTTGTAGAGGATTGGAGCATGGCAAGATGGACTTGCATGATTTCGGACAATGAATCAGGCAGGTCCATCTGCTCTGCAAGGTTACATTCAATGCCAATACCATGAAGTCGCATATGCACAAGGCCCAAGGCAATTACTTACCTTTCACTGATGGTAAACAGCCAACTAATAATTATAAGATATAGCAAGAACAAAATCTCACCTTGATTGTCAAAACTGCAATATGCCCCCCAAAGTCCCATATGTTTCGACACTTCTATAACTATATTTATCAAATAGAGCATAAGTCAGGCATGGTCTTCTGTATGTCCCTCCAGCAGTTGAAGCATCTTCAAGAGCTCGGTGAGCAATAGAAATACCCACTGGGAAAAAAATAGGTGAGTAGAAGTTCATCTTTAACATACTTGCATAAGAGATTTACAAGTTAGTTCCAATTGAAGGTTGTTGCTGGATTTGCAGTGTTAGTGCATTTTGTGCACAGACCATTGACTGTTGTATGAATTGGACAAAGCCATGTGATCATAAATGGACCCAACACTTTTGAGACCAATCCATGGATGCAACCATAGTGTAAATACCCTCTAAACCAAGGTTTAGATTGACCCACTGATGCCAATTTGAGACATGACTGAATGGCATCTTACTGGTAGTGCCACTGTGCTGGTTTGTAGCCATGTCAATCATGTCTCTAACATTCCAAACCCATAAATCCTTCATGAAATAAAAACTGACACAACATTTAGAAGAAAAAAAACAACCTTTCACATCAAGAGGTATAAGGTATATTGATAGATTAATCTAAAGCTGTTTTTTGTACCAGGCTGAAAATATTTATTTATTAATTTATTTAGGTGTTAAAATTGTTCTTTCCTTACTCACAATCACATTACTCCTGACTTTTCTGCAGCAAGCCTTGAGTGGACACTTGAAGAACTGCAGTTTTGGCACAGCACAGCTTTGGCTCCATTTTTTTTGCCCCGGAAGTTGCAGCTTGGCATAGACATAGTCAGCCTGGTATCTGACCAAAATGTGTGGTAATCAATCTTGATGTGTCGTATAAATAGGGTTAAAATCACAAGTAGCTGAAACATTGTGTAAATAACTGATAAAGTGATCAAGTGGCAACTTTTACTTTATCTTAACATTTTCCCCCCAACATAATGCTTGCATTAATACAGTATCTGCATCTACTTTAAGCAAGAATATTGTCTCAATTTATTGTTTTTTGTTTACATAAAGTGGGTATTAGAAGATTATACCCTTATGATCAGAAGTTTTCACTCAACTTTAAAGTCTATTAGAAAACCTGCAGTCATGAAAAGTTTTGTTGATATGCTCATGTCAGAGCCTTTGTGGCCTTCCTGTTTTCACAATTGAATTTCACTATACACTCCCACAGTACTATAAACATACCTCAAGTCTGTAACAGTAGAGTAGGGGATAAGGTGAGCATTAACATGGAGCAGAACCGTGACATCAGTATACACAGAGGACTTCCTGCCCTGTGTCAGGACTTTAGGTTTTGGTTTCTATCACAACTTTAAATGTGTCATTCTGACATGTACAAAAGCATATTCTCTTACCTCTGTCTTTTCTCATCCACTTCCTCTGTGTCTGTTTTTCTTTTCTCTGATTTGTGTGTTTAGGCTAGAGCACGTGATAATGACAAAGTTTTCTGACTTGCACCCCCGTGCATCTCTGGAACAGTCTCTTTCCTGGATTCATACTGTATATCTGCAAGAAAGGACTTCAGCTTTATGAACAGTATCATGAGAGTTGCCATGCCTACAGGGTCTTTTTGTTCACAGTAATTGCTTTCGCTGCCATTGGCCAAGCCCGCTCTCACTCCTCTTCTCAGGAAGTCACTCGTCATCGTCTCAAGCAAGGCACTGACCAAAATAAAGGGCCACACATTTTTTCTCCACAGGCCCATCTATCAGTGGTGCCACACAAACAGATGTCCAGGGATTACCCCTTCCCTGGGAAAAACGCAGGCTCTGTTTTTATTTGTGAATTTGTTTACTCCCTCAGAAATGACATGTATTTTTAGACTGAGTTGAAATGCTGAATGGGAGGATTGCAGAGAACATGCATCAACACACTGGAAGTGGTCCATTCTGACAGCGGGTGATTCTTTGTCCCTGCAGACCTCTGCTCCAATGTGGCCATCTTCTTCAGCTTCACCAGACTGTATGAACAGAAATGCACTGTTTTTATCAAAAAGATTTCAATGAACAGATGAATTTTTACCGTATTTGCATCAAAGACATCTACACTTACTGGCACAAGATTCTGGAAAGATTCCTCTGAGATTTTGGTCCATACTGACAAGATAGCATCACAGTTGTAGTGGATTTGTTGGCTGCAAATCTATGAAGTTAATCTCCCTTTCCACCACATCCCAGAGGTGCTCTATTGGATTGAGATCTTATGACTGTTGATGCCACTGGAGTACTGTGACCTTATTGTCATGTCCAAGAAACCAGTTTGAAAAGATCTGAGCTTTGTAACATGACATGTAATCTTGCTGGAAATAGCCATCAGAAGAATGGTACTTAAAAAGATGGATGTGGTCTGCAACAATACTCAGGGTGACTGTGACATTTTCAAGAGCTCACATTATGTTTTTTAATTGTTTGTTCATTTTAAGATTCCTCCAGTGTGTTCAACATGTCTCCTCTGAATAAAAGAGCACTTCTATGGACAAGACAAAAAGACTGTGGCATAAGACCTTTAACCTATCCCAATCTTGTTGACCATGTTGGGAAGAGAGCCTTAAAGAGGTGGAAGCTCTAACAGAGCATCTCAGACATCAAGAGAATACAGACCTATGAGGGGCACTCTGTATTTCAAAACTTGAAGGTAATTTTTTAATGTAATCGATTGTGAGCGTACCTTAGCAGTCATCAAAATTTAATATATTGACCTGATTTAAGGCAAAATGTGATCTATTTAAACCATGCTCAATTGGTAAAAGGGCACCCTAAGTGTGCCAAGAAAATATCCCCCACAGCTTTACACCACCAACCCCACCACCAGCAGCCTGAGCAGTTGAAACCAGACAGGATGTTTCCATGATTACATGTTTTTGTCAGATTCTGTCCATGTGAGGTTTGCAGCAGCAGTAGAGACTCATCAGACACGTAGATTACATATTTCCCATTTTCTGTTGTACAGTTTTGGTGAGCCTATGTGACTTGTAGCTTGAGTTTACTGTTCTTAGGTGACAGGAGTGGTTCTGCTGTAGTCCATCTGATTCAAGGTTTTTACATGTTTTGAGTCCAGAAATTTTCTTCTGAAATTTTCTTCTTGGTTATAGCAAGTGGTCATTTTGATAATTGCTGCCATTCAATCATCTCAACCACACTGGCAATTCATCTCTAACTTCTGGCATCAACAAGGCATAAAGAACTGCCACTCAGACATAGACGTCTGTCATCAACAATGCTGCCACATTCAAAGTCACTCAAACACCTTCTTTCCCATTCTGATGCCTGGTTTGAGCTTCAGCAGGTTGTTTTGACCATGTCTACAGGCCTATGAATTCTGATGATGTTTTATGTTCTGCTAGTTTAATATGTTGTTTCACTGTAATTGTTCTCCAAAAACATTTGGTTTGGGACATGAGTCTCTGAGCCCATCCGACACTTTTTGGACAGTTATTCAACTTGAGCAATTTTAAGCAAAACACCATGGCTGTTGTCATGTGCTGTCCTGCAATTCTTTGTTACAAAATCGCAGGTGGACTGTCCCTGAATATGGTTCCCTGTATATTCACATATGGTAGATGAATATTTCACCCCTTGGTGAAATATTTTGTGCTGCTCTCACCTCAGTCCACCCCAACTTCACACAGAAGTTGGGGTGGACTGAAGGGCTGCTGGGAGAAAGTTCAGGTAAGATGTTGCAAGGCTGGAGTGGAACTTAAGTTCAGCCCTTGAGTTTGATGGTACAGCAGCTCACATCAGCTTGCAACTTGTAGGTATGATTTTGGCATTACAAGTATAAACAGATAGATAGATAGATAGATAGATAGATAGATAGATATATAGATAGATAGATACTTTAATTATCTTACCACATTTATAATTTTATCTTACATGGAAACTTGTTTGGATTAAAGCAATAAAAAATAATTACATTTCAAAATATGTGGTATTATTTGAAATTCCTCTCATCCTATTCCCTTACAGTTCGGAACTGGATGTTTCAAAGTATAAAACTGTTCCTCTGGGATTAAAACGCATAAGTGGCCACTCTTAGTTTCTGGATATAAATACTGCTGGTACAGCACGGTGATGCAGCAGGTAGTGCAAATGCCTCACAGCAGATAGAAAGTTGCTGGTTCTAATCCCGGTCGATCAGGGCCTTTCTAGGTGGAGTTTGCATGTTCTCCCCGTGCATGTGTGGGACCTGTATGTGTAACCCAGCTTCCTCCCACAGATCAAAAACACACCTATCGGTTCGATTGGTGACTTTGAATTGCCCTTAGGTATGGGTGTGAGCATGAATGGTTGTCTGTCTTTCTTTGTGGCCCTGCAATTGACTGGCAACCAGTTCATGGTGTACCCCGCCTCGTCCCCAATGTCAGCTGTGATAGGCTACAGCCCCTGCAACCCCAAAAGGGATATGCGGTATAGGTAATGGATGGATAGATGGTACTAGAACAAAAAGTGATCATGTATTATTATTCATATTTTGTGGAAAAACTGCTAACCTTGCTGGGTCCTTTCAGAGCTTCTGTCAAAAAAATAAGTTTTGATTTTTAGATTGTTGTTACACCACTACATTTTTGTGAAAAACTGACATTGATTTGGAAAAATCTTAAGGAAGTCATATTTATAAAACAGGAAGTTTTGACTTTGAGTTAATAAAGTCATACTTGTTTAATAAAACTTAATTATGTTATACTTTTGACTCTGACCTTGGAAATGTTAAATCATATTTATGAATAACTGTAGATTTTTTTTAATCTGGTGGGTTTTACAGCTCTACAAGCCTTGCATTAGTTTCCCCTTGTTTTTAATTGTCTTTTATTCAGGTCTGTTCTACTAATAAAAAGGGCTAAGCTGCATTCTTTGTATTATGTTTGCAGTGGATCCTACCTGCCCTCTCTGGGGACACGGGCGGGGGGCTTGTGCTTGGCTGTGATGGTTGGCCTCTCTCTCAGTGAGTGTCTGCTGATGCTGATGAGGGGCTACATGAGTGATTAATGGTTAGCTCAGGCTGTAACACTGGCCTTCTATTTACACTGAACGTATTTAAATCATTTTTAAATGCTTAATAATGATGCACACTTCATTACAGAAAATTAGACATCATTTACACAGTACATGTCAGTTGTTTTGTGTATCAGATGTCTTAATGTTTCACTATTAGCTTACCTGTATCATCAAACCAGGCTACGAGCTTGTTTTCACAGATTAAGTTTTGGGAATTTTGCCACGTCACCGTCTACAGCTGCCCCTTTCTTAAACCTAACTTTCTCCACGCTCCTTTTATTATGATGTCAAACAAA